>CAXAMN010008224.1:787864-806318 GCA_963970005.1 Durusdinium trenchii
GCCCACAAAAGGGTGAGTCAAGTTGAAATGGCAACATCCTTCTCTAAATTTTACCCTCGGGTGGCTCACCAAAGGGTCAGTCAACTTGGAAGACCCTCTCACGATGTAAGTGCGCGAGCAACGACGAGCATACCTTCTTTTCGTGCCACGCAGTGCAATATTGGGCAGAAAAAGTCTGGAGCCAAACGATCACTAGAACTCCCCGACGATTACATTCATGAGACTGCACCTCTCCTTCCAGCCTCCCAGGAGTTTCAGGCCAAGCAGCACCGTACAGCAAGGACAGGATGCGAATCTTTTGTGAACCGGGCGCGATTGCCGAGAGGTTAGAACTTGATCATGCTACAACCACTGTCCACAGCTGACTTTGCCAGCTTTGTTCAGGTCCAGCATTAATGATCATCAATCCCGCGTGAAAAAGGGGCCGGGCCGGGTGGGCCGCACGAAGCGACCCTGATTTCTGACTGGAGCCCATTTGGCCACATTTCTACCGTTCATTTAAACAATTGATATCAGTTGATACTGGAACTCATCACTTTTCGGTTTCTGCTGACGGATGCATCACCTTTCACTGAACGGTTCGTTCATGAATAATTGTCCATTCATGAGACTGCACCTCTCCTTCCAGCCTCCCAGGAGTTTCAGGCCAAGCAGCACCGTACAGCAAGGACAGGATGGGAATCTTTTGTGAACCGGGTGCGATTGCCGAGAGGTTAACTTGATCATGCTACAACCACTGTCCACAGCTGACTTTGCCAGCTTTGTTCAGGTCCAGCATTAATGATCATCAATCCCGACCGCCGGCACTGGCTGTGAGAGAAAATCACTGCCGACAAACCAAAAAGAATTCCACCGGTTGTGTGTGTGGGTCTCAGAGAGCAGATTATCACATCAACCAGTGCGCCGTTGAGGCCTTTGTGAGCGGAGCAAACTCACAGTAGCCCGAGCGCCAGCTGCCCGTCGGAGCCAGTTCTGCGCCAGAACGCGCAGAATCTACCGCAGCGTGCCCGGATGTAGGACGCCGAGCGCCAGCAACACGAACACCCATCAAAATTGACAAAATTGAATTCTAGGGCGCAAGTTCGGAAGTTTGCACATCATGCCAGAAAGGCAGGGCTTCCGAAAAACTCCGTGCAGCCTAGAGCTGCTTCACTTTCGCGCTCGCCTCTTCTTGCCACGCGAAGGGAAATCCGCTGGATTTTCGCTGGAGGGGACAAAGATAAAATGCAGCTGAAGATTTCCAGCCATCGCCAGAGAAGCGACCTTCCGCAACAGCCTGTTCAACTGTGAAGATGACCTCCCTTTCGCGGCCGCGCCCAGAAAACTGCAGAGTCAAGCAGAACAACAACTCTTGTCGAGTGGTGCTTGGTGGACCGCAGAAGCCACTTCAAGAAAAGCACGAATGCCTCACCTTCCAGGACGTTGATGTGTGCATGAAATTTGGAGCGAACACTGCAGATGTCGGAAAAGTGCTCAAGCTTCAATTTGTCAGAATCATGGCCAAGTAGCGTCCCCCCCGGCACATCCAGAAAGTATCCGTCTACTAAGTCAACCCCAACACAGGTACCACAGAGCGCGTCGTCAACGTCCTTCTTAAGATTTCGGACTGCGCATCGTGCATCCATAGCTGCATCGAAAGCTCTTGCTGCTTCACAGGTGGCACCAGGGCCAGCGTCGCTGAAAATCATGACATCATCGGTGGCCACCGCAGCAACAAGCTCAAACGATGTAGGTGTCACGCAATCACAAGCCAAGAGAGATGAAGTTGGTATGCCAGCATCTTGACAAACACTCAGCATCTCTTCTTGGGCTATGTAAGAAGACCAAGAAAAATCCCATAGGCCAGACGCAGTGCAAAGGATATAGCAAACCTTCGCGCCAAGCATGTCCATCTTCCATGTGCTGCCGCTGATCCGCCACTGACATTCCAGCATTGACAAGTTCCACTGTGGAGATGGGCGGTTTGGCCATGTATCGACGAAGAGAGCTGGGAAGCTTCAACTGGTCAAACCAACACGTAGCATCGCGCTTGCTAAGGCGTAGTGGTCTTCCATCGCTGCACTCCAGAAAGGTCAACGCAGTTGGGGAAGCCAAGTGTCTCGGCTTTGGAGGTGCAGAAGCTGATTCTGAAACACGTCGGCCGTGCCATACCTCCCTCAGGCGTTCACCCCCAGGCTTCCCAACAGCGAAAGTGGTACCACCACCCTTGCAAAAAGTTGCTAAACTCAACTTACCACACCGCAGCTGCTTGACAACCAATTTTGCATATTCGTCTTTCGGGCCCTTAAGGAGAAAGATTCAAAAACACGCAAAGAATCATCGCTGTTGTCAAGGATTCCTTCAGGTGTTGCCAAGCTGGCCCGCACATGGGCTGGCAAGTGGGGCAAAGGATCGCATAAGCCAGCCGCTTGCAAGTTGTCCACCCTGTCAGCAACCAAGTCTTGGAAAGAAGTTGTACCTGCAGTGAAACCTGGCACAAAATCTGGCACAAACCGCTCCCAGCCATCTTGCGCATGTTGCAGGCGTGTGAGTGTCCACACTGTGCGATCCACGATGTTTTTCAAAACTGCTTGTTGAGCGAACGTGTGCTTGCCAGTCGGCACTGTCTGCTTTATGCCGTGCAACCAGTTCAGAATGCCAATGACCACGTTGATGAATTGGAGGAGCACGCTCCACCTGCCACTTGTCATGTCTACAGGCTTCAGCATGCTACCACCAAGCGGGGCCAAGGGAAAAACATCTCGTTGCCGAGTTCTGACCGGCGGCTGCACAGGCAAGGAATTGCAAAGAAATTCACCCAACACTCCAGTTCCAGTTTTGGCGGCAAGGGCGAGACGGTAGAACAACCAAACCTTGTCTGATGGAATGGTGGAATGGCCATCTGCCCTCCATGCCAGCCACAAAGCCCTTCTGCGTCGGGAAGAACAACGGCTGGCAGAAGAACGGCCCTGTTTTCGATCGGAAGCATTCTGACGCGTGGCATGAGCAGAGGCTCTGTGGAAGTCGCGTCTTTTCTTGGATGGTGACATGCAAACTCTTCCCCGATGAAAACTTCTTTGCTGGCGGAAACCAAAAAACTCCAGCGAGGAGATCCAACGAGAGAGGAGCTTGATCACTGCCCACCCATGCCGGACGGACCGACACAGACACCGCACGAAGCGACCCTGATTTCTGACTGGAGCCCATTTGGCCACATTTCTACCGTTCATTTAAACAATTGATATCAGTTGATACTGGAACTCATCACTTTTCGGTTTCTGCTGACGAATGCATCACCTTTCACTGAACGGTTCGTTCATGAATAATTGTCCATTCGGTAACACCCCGACGCTTACATTCGATACTAAAGGCCCCCGACATTTAATTCTGTACTAAAACTCCCCGACGATTACATTCGGTACTAAAGCCCCCCGACAATTACGTTTTGTACTAAAACCTCCCGACAATTACTTTCTGTACTAAAACCTCCCGACAATTACTTTCTGTACTCAAACCTCCCGACAATTACTTGCTGTACTAAAACCTCTCGAAAATTACTTTCTGTACTAAAACCTCCCGACAATTACATTCTGTACTAAAGCCTCCCGACAATTACATTCTGCACTAAACCCTCCTGACAATTACATTCTGCACTAGGACCCCCCAACGTGACCTCTTCCCACAGTGCCGCATAAAAAAAAAGAACCCTTAGCATAAAAAAAGAAACCATTAGCATTAAAAAAAAAAACAGGAGCATAAAAGAAAGAACTGCAAGCATAACAGAAAAAACCATTAGCATAAAAAAAAGCACTATAAGCATAAAAAAAAGAAACCCATACCCCAAAAGCACACCAACCCCGCTGTGAGCATAAGAAAAAAACCATTAGCATTAAAAAACACCCAGCCCAAATAGAACACTCCGAAATCGCCATGCTCACAGAAGCTTGGTGCTGCTGAGCTAGGAGCTAGAAGTTATAGACAGAGTATGTTCCAAGCTAACCACTGATCCACTGGTTAGGTACTCTCATGGTGCCCTCTTCAATAGCCCCTCTTCTGCGGGAAGGTGGTCTTTTCTCAGGTGCGGGAGTTCTGCCACTTCTCCATCGACTGAATTCCATCGAAGTTAGGATGGTGAGACTTAAAGACTCCGCGAACGGTCAAGAGAGAGTCTGATTGAAGAATCAATAGCCCGCTTCGCAGCCAAACACTGGTCTCAAAAAGCCGGGTCTCGATGCCTACCAACCTTCAAGAGGTCTTTTTCTGGATCTCTTCGGGCCAACCCATCGGCATCTTCGACCATCTATCCAAAGAAGACCACCCTGCGACCTACAGGCTTCGATCTGCGGTAAAGCCCCAACCCATTCCAGGCGATTGGAGCGTTTGGTCGGTCGTCGGAAGAAGCGTCGCCCCGTTGGTTCCAAGATGCCCTTGAGGTCTGCTGACCTCCTACCTCAACTCCCACGAAATCTCACAACCTGCATGCAATACATATATCGCACAGCTTTCGGCACCGACCACCTCGAAAAACACCAGCAACAACCCAGATCGAAAACGCTGCGAAGGGATCTCGTGCTTTCCAAAGGGGCCGTGCACGGCACAGGTCGTGGGCAAGTCCTTCGACTTGGAACTCCAGCCTCAGAACGAGCCAGGCACGTCCCCTCCTGCAACCAGGACCTTCAGTCGCCGGCAAAGGACCCACTTTGCGCGACCTCTGCGTTGCCTGCAACACCCCAAAACGGGGCTCAACGAGGTGGCAATCCTCGATGGAAGACTGAAACGTGACCATCCACGAAGACCCCATGTTCTGCAAGCCAATGGCTTGAAAAAAAGCACCCAAGGTAGGGATTTTTTGGCATTTCTCTCCGGCTATGACTTAAGGACAAAGACTATAAGCAAGGTCATCTGCAGATATGTCCATAACATATGGTCCACTGACCAATGAGCAACCGGCTCTGTTTCCATTTTGCTTCACCTATTTTTCTGGGGTAGATTCTCTTCTACCTGGATTCGACCACTCGCCATGATCCTCTTCAACAGGAAACGCCCATATCCCTTTTTTCCCACCTGTGAGGATCTCCAAATTCAGCCACCAACTGCCCGAGCCCTGCTCCCCACCCCATCATACCCCTGATCCACCCCCTGCTCCCCACTTGACCGATCCAAAAGAACTGCATCTCTCCACCTCTCCCCCCACGGCTGTCGTCTCTGGATCTCAGGGTGCCACGCGCCAACGTGCCACGACTCTTCGTCGTGAAGTCTCTCAACGCCACGGCGGCCTTCCAACGAACGCCACGCGGCGTAACCGGGCGGCTTGAGAGTAAGGGCCGATCGGTTGAGGGAGGCGCTTTCGGAAAACGTCGGTGGAGGGCATCACCTCAAGCTCTTTTTGACCAGAGTCTTCTTTGACCAGGTCGAAATGAGCGTCTGTTCGCGTCGAAGCGTCAACAACTTGCGTCTTTTCCAGGGCATGAGCCCTGGTTTTTCCTGTGGCAGGGAGGAGGGAGAGCAGGTCGAAGAGTCTGCTTCCTCCAGTTCCCTGGCTTTGAGTGAAGTTCCAGGTGCCGAGCGTAGTGTTCCAGAGACCTACAGGGACCTGGGAACCGAAGCTGGTTCCGGGAACCGAACGGAACTCCAGGCACCGTCAGCACCGTTCGAACTCGGCGGTCGTGACCGACGGTCGACCCTCTGTGATCTGTGACCACGGACGCTACCACGGTCGAAGTGGGGGATGTGAGGTCAAAGAACCAGGAGGGTTGCAAGGTCAAACGACGTCGTTTCCAATGCATTGGCAGCCGTGGTTGAAACGAATGACCAGATACGGCAAAAAAGATCAAAAAAAAGGGTGTTCTGAATGAAACGACCAGACGTGAGACAAAAATCCTGGTTGGTGACGAACAGAATGCTTTGCCTACTTCAACACGCGGACGGATCGGATGCTCCTCCAGGGTCCGACCTGGGTCGGATCGAACATGGAAGTGCTCTGGTGCCATCCCAGAACCCCGTCCAGGTGGTGAAGGAAGACCAAAGATCCGGGTCCTGGGTTGAAGATTTGGGTAGATGCATCACTAGATTCACTAGATCAGATTCCATGATACCATGTGCAATTGAATGCCTTGCTGGTTCTGCTTCACGCAGATGGGATCACTGCCCTTCTGGGGGATCTTCAGCTCTTCAGTGTGTTTTGCTTCGGTGCCATCGGTGCTTTGCACCGGATGGTCACATTCATCTCGTTGTCCGCACCCGGTCGGATCCCCCGCAGTCGACCGACCGTTTTTGGTCGACCGCCGCGGTTTCGGAACCTTCGGAGGCGAAAAGACATGTCGAACCAACCAGGACAACTCCATCAGATTGGACTTGGCTTTCCAACCCCCTGGACGTGTCTGCTCTCCAGCTTGAGGAGTGTGGCTCCAAAACTGGCGGTCTTTTGACAGGCCGTGTTTCTGGGGCGCCAACCTTGGACTGGCCGGAATTTTCGAAGTTTCAGGGCCATGTGGCCAATCATCTTCCTTGCCCTAGCGAGGTACCGAACCTCAGGTTTCAGTATGACTGGACCCAACAATGGCACCCTACAGAAAACAGCGTCTGCTTCCTCACCGTACTTGAGAAGGTACGAGTGGATCCACAGGATTGAGAAAAGCACGTGAGTAACTTCTCTTTTGCTGTTGACTGCGTAAGGGGCGTCCCCCCGCGGACCCCCGCGGAGGAGTGCGTGCCGCAAGACATTGAGGCTCCGATTCCGTGGAGGAAAGATGAGAAGATCATGGAAGATCTTGGATCTGTTTTGGGGGGGCGGCTTCAGCCCAATGTGCAGACGGAAACGGGTGTGTTTGTTAAACGCAAAGTGTTCTGGCTCGTTGACATGTCTGGCATTGTCTGGCTCTTCAGCGTCAACAATTGGTGATCTGTTCTCGTTCTTCTTAACCAACCATTGCATGCAGTTGCGAGCTACAAACACCTTGGCTCGTGTTTGCTGACGGGTGCAGGCCTTGTGAAAGACCTTGATATGAAGTATGCACCTGCGCATGACCACCTGTACCGTGTCCAAATGTTGTCCAATGGGCAACTGGCCCTCACGGACACACTCTCACTAGAGTCGTGGACAAAAAACACCTGTTTGTAAAGATCAACAGGTCCGCCACTGTGAGAAACCACGTGTTCATTTTCTTAGATGTGCTTAGTAGGGATTGAGGGAATGAGCCCCAATAGAGCTTCCTTTGGATCCATTCCCTCATTCCCTACTAAGCACCAGTCAGTTTTAACACTTTGAGTCCATTTCCCAGCATTGCAACATGGCCCTTGCTGCAAGGGCGATCCGCTCGTGCACGATCCGCTTGCGCTGCTCGTGCACGATCCGCTGGTGCCGGTTCTGTGGCTGGGCAAGCCCGGAACTCACCGCGGCGGTGGACTTCCTGAGGTGGTTGGTCTATTTCTGTTCCTTTTGTTCGTCGGTCCCCCCAGTTTGGACCCGCCATGTCACCGGAGTGGAGTCCTCATGCCTATAGAAAACGTGCACAGTCCCACGCTGATCTTGAGGGTTTTTTGTTCGCCTTTGTTGATCCATCTGGTGAACAGTGAGGCATCCATTCTTGGTGTGTACACGACATGAAGCCATGACCTCGCTCATATGAATTGTGCAAGTTCACTTCGATACCCGAATATACATTTGGCTGTGAGTCAAAACTGGAGGACCTTGCTTGACCACCCCAAATGAACAGAAGAAGACTGGCACGGATGTCAACCTTGCATGCTTTTGCTGGGAGTTTGGGTCAAAACCTGGAGCCGGTCCAATGTAGCGAAGGACCTCCCATGTAGCGTCCAACCAGTCGGTCTGCCGCCACCCGCGGCGCTTCTTCCCACGTCCCGCCTCCCGCAACACGTCGCGCGCGGCGTCGGACGGCTGCGCCAGCTGCGCCCTGACCGAGGCGCGAGGGGAGGAAGCTGGAGATCGCAGGGGTGAGATGGGTGGGACTCTGGGCACCAGGTAGTGGACACCAGCCCCAAAGCAACTTCTATAATCCAAGCCCCGAAGCAACTCCAAATCCCTGAAGCATCCGAGAGTTTGCCCCAGGGCTCGAGTCAGTCCTAGGCCATCAGGGCTCAGGGTTTTTCACGTCCGACAAGTCCACAGGCCGTGCATTGCAGATTGAATGTCTTACATCGCCAACCCATCTGCGAACCCATCTGGGAGCGGGCGCTCAGCTTACTGAGTCAATCTTTGCAGTTGACAGCTTTCAAAAAATGCAGAGAGTGGAAAAGGTTCACTGTGTTGTCCTAGCTTGGGAATCCTTTTTTGGAACAATTGAAAAAATGCCTGTGTATGTATATAAACTATATATGTTATATAATACATATATATATATATACAATATACACATCAAACTCCTACCATCTGGGCTGCCATGATGATCTCAACATCAAATGTCCAGCACGCCATGATCATGGAGCCAAGAAATAAATAAACCTCTCCCTTTCCATCCTTCCTCAGAAACCCTGATCCCATGAGACCCAGACGCATAGTCCACGAAGCGAAGGATATCGCCTGAAACTCCAGCGACGGTCGGGGGGTCGATGGAAATTGAAACCGTTTCCCGGGCGACATCGTCGTGCCAAGTGGGCATGGCCAAGTGGGCCGAAGGTAAACAAACAGCTGATCAATTGCACAGACTGGAACATATCAAAGTGACTGGAACATTTAAGAGTTGTCTGCATACTTTCTGCAAATGGATGACTTGTCGGTTTCGGAATCACTCAAACACAGCTATATAAGTGGATTTATTCATTGAACATCACATGGACTCAAAAGATTGGTTTTCAATGTTCTATCATTAAAGTTAGTGGCAGTAGCAGAACCTACAAGCCCCCCCAGACTAACTAGACACCAAAGTCGGGTTTGCGCTGTTGTTCAATCGAACTTGTTGTCATAACATGTCAAAGCCTGGATGAAGCGAAAGTCTCTATTCTATGCCTTCTATGTGAATCATGGTCGTCGAGTATTGCTCTTCGCTGGGAATGGTGGTCGAGTCATAACCTCATAAAACGACATTAAAAAGAGAAAACAAGATGGAACCCACGAACCCTAATGCCAACACGTACTCGAAAACAAACACCCAAACAATGTTTGACACTCTTGTAGGAGACACTTTTGTGGGACACTCTTGTATGACACATTCTTTTCGGAAACCTTTGTGGGACACTCTTGTGCACTCTTGTGGAAAGCCTTGTATGACACTCACTCTTGTGGGACACTCTTGCGGAACACTCTTGTAGGACACTCTTGTGGGATACTCTTGTAGGACATTCTTGTGGGACACTCTTGTAGGACACTCCTGTGAGACACTCTTGTAGGACACTCTTTCTTGTAGGACACTCTTGCGGGACACTCTTGTGGGACACTCTTGTTTGTCACTCTTGTGGGACACTCTTGTAGGACACTCTTGCGAAACAGTCTTGTAGAACACTCTTGCGGAACACTCTTGTAGGACTCTCTTTTGGGACACTCTTATATGACACTCCTGTGGGACACGGTTGTAGGACACGCTTGTGGGAAAGTCTTGTCGGACATTTTTTTGTGCGACACTCTTGCAGGACACTCTTGTGGGACAGTCTTGCTTGTCACTCTTGTAGGACACTCTTGTATGACACTCACTCTTGCGGGGCACTCTTGCGGAACACTCTTGTAGGACTCTCTTGCGGGACACTCTTATATGACACTCTTGTGGGACACTCTTGTAGGACACTCTTGTGGGGCACTCTTGTAGGACACTCTTGTCGGACTTTTTTGTGGGACACTCTTGCGGGACACTCTTGTGGGACATTCTTGTTTGGCACTCTTGTGACTCTTGTGGGACACTCTTGTAGGACACTCTTGCGAAACTGTCTTGTAGGAAACTCTTGCGGGACACTTTTGTATGTCACTCTTGCGGAACACTCTTGTAGGACACTCTTGTGGGAAAGTCTTGTAGGACACTCTTGTGAGACACTCTTGTGGGACACTCTTGTCGGACATTCTGGTGGGACACTCTTGTGGGACACTTTTGTTTTTCACCCTTGCGGGACACTCTTCTTGTCGGACACTCACTCTTGCGGGGCACTCTTGGGGAACACTCTTGTAGGACACTTTGCGAAACAGTCTTGTAGGACACTCTTGTGGGACACCCTTGTGTAGGACACTCTTGTGGGGCACTGCTACTTAATTACAAAAGTCTCCAAATGTCAACCGTCGCGTCTCCAGAACGAGCGTTTCGCAGTTTCGCAGGAGACGTCCTCAAAAACTCACACGTCCAGTCTGCAAAACGATCGTTTCGTACGAGACTTCCTCAAAAACTCACGCTTCGAGTCTGCAAAACGAGCGTTTCGTACGAGACTTCCTCCAACAGTCACGCTTCGAGCCTGCTAAACGAGCGTTTCGTGCGAAACTTCCTCCAAAAGTCACGCGTCCAGTCTCCAAAACGAGCGTTTCGTACGAGACACTTCCTCCAAAAGTCACCCATCGGAGCACACACATCAAGCAGCCCTGCCAAGCAGTTTCGCGATTCCAGCCCCTCCAAACCCCGCTCACACGCGAATCCCTAGACTTTTTCTCCTTGAGCCAACAAGGAGCGTTGTCGGCGCTCACATATAAATTATCGTCCTGGCCACATCGAATCGAACAAAAAACTCTTGATCTCTTCGACCATCGAGAAAACGCACTGAAATGCGAAAGCATTTGGTTTCAGACACTATCGTCCGAGATCAAACAAAGTGCTCTGCACTAGGCAAAATAGGTACTATACCTGCACCCTCGACATACAATAACTAGGCAAATGATAGCCACGCTCGGTGGCATATGCTCTCCTCACGCAAAACAGTGGCAAGTCCCGCTGAATGCAATGTACCAAAAACATTGTTCCCAAACAATATCCAGTAGAATCATACTAGCACGAAGGCATTGAAAGCGCCACACCATCAAAAGAACAAATGCATTGCAAGTGCTACACGAACAAATTCTCGATCTCCTTTCGCTGGGTACATTTTGGGGCATTGCCGTCCTGACAGGTCTGTGCGCTCGCTTTGCTTCGAATGACTCCTAGCCATTCAAAGAACGCGGCAACTTTGATGGAACACAACCACCAACGAATGCATTACCGTAAACGCAAGAACTCTTCAACTGGTATTGTCCAGCTGCGCTATTTCAATGCTATTCTGCAAAAGATGTAGTGGATCCATCAACTAGCAATTCGTACTGCAAGCAAAAGAAACTAAAAGGAACTCACGAGATCTATAGACAATCACCGCGGACATTTGCTTTCAAATGGTCTACTGTGACTGCACGTGAACAAACTCTTTCAGACGGTCTCTCGTGATAGCATCTGCTGTCGTTTTTTTGCGGGTGAGCTTCTATGACGTTTTCGAACGTCATCCACCAGTATTCACGTCGAACACTATCATACACTCTGCAAACATTCACGGAAAGCAAATGTGTTCAAATGGTCTGGCGTGAATGCATTGGCACGGGTCCCTTTGTGTACACCGCTGGTGTTGCTTTGGTCGTCGTGAATTGCTGCTTCAAACTAACACCAGTTTCACGTTTCCAAAACGTACTGTAACACACCTCCACGACAAACACTTCAAAGCAGGAGTGCGACACACAAAAGGAACCATCTTTACATCTGCGGAGTGCAAACTAGATTGGGCTCATTTACCGATTGCATTGGGCTCATTTTGAGCACTGGAGTGGTGCAAGACATGTAGGAAACAGATTTCAAACAAGCTCACGTCATTTCAAACTGTCTGGACATCTTCAGCGTTGCCTGCTGCTGAAAAAGTTCCAAGCATTGCCTTTGACGTCTTGTTACCTATAATAGGGGTTCATTCCTTCACATAAACCCTAAACTACGCAGGGACGGGCAATCCCTGGATGCACTTACAAAACAACTATATAGCGCAATCGAAAACGAATGCTCGCGTCGAATCGATTCACTTTATATTATTCTGTAGTACTTTTTGTCTTCACTCCTTGAGCCAAATTGTCGCGTCATAGCTTCATTCAAATTCTGTACACCAAACGCCGGGCATCCAGCTAGCGCAGCTATAGCAAAACATCGAACGGCTGGCAACCTCGCAAGTGGTTGCACATGTCTGTGGCCACCCAAACAAATGCAACTCAGGGCTTACTTTTGGTAGCAAACCTATTCCCGTGAACATATGGATTCAGCGTGCAAGTGCGGTTTCCAACCAACACGCTGCTCAAAGTACATCCCCTTCCTCTGAAGTGATCGCTGTCAGTGAACGAGAGGAATACAAGAACACAAAAATCTCCGAGTATACTGACCTTGTCCCAACGACACTGAAAGGCCCAAACTCGAACAAAACCAAAGGTGCAACTGATGCACTGGGCAAAAACAGGCGGAACAGCCTGCACCCTCAAGTGTCTATTGCCTAGACAACTGTTCACACAGCTCCAGTTCCGGCACTGCATCGACAAGGAAAGGAAGCAACTGCCCTCTGCGGTTCCGGATGGATGCGAACACAAGCAGCACACGATGATTCCTTGCACGAGGCGGTGGAGAATGGAAAAACTGGGAAAACCCCAAGCGCCACGATCTACGGTTTCATCATGACAGGAAAAACGTGCTTCTAGCTCAAGCTCCTTTACTGGTTTGGCTGTTTCTGCATCTACTCTCACACCCTCTGAGGCTCCAAAGCGACACAGACTCTTGACGAACCCGGACTGTCGGCTCTTGACGCGCAGAAAGGTCCAGTTCGTCCGACGTTTGACGCGTCTGCTCGCTAGTGGTCTCTTACGATGCATCTCGTGACCCTGAGGCTCTAAAAATCCAAAGCTAACATCTCAGACTCGCTCAACACGTGAAAAGCTCCAAACCTATCACACGCGAACTGCTCAAGTGCAAAGCTGTCAACACTTGCGACTTCGGCCATCGACTCCGAACACGAAACAACGAAGTCAAGCGCCTCAAAACTGTCCTGCGGTTCAATCGGTTCGGAAAACGGAGCGGCAAAACAAGGCATCTCGGCATTTTCAACAAACACGCTCAACCTAATCTCACCCTCTTGTTCACTCCATACCGACTGTTCGTCATCTTCAAAAGCATGGGCATACTCTGTTTCGTAATCAACCCACCGTCATCGGTGGCAAGTTCGGCTGCACGAAATCATCTCTTACCTTTACCACCTTTCTTCGACTTACCTTTACTTCCTTTGCTTGAGCCTTTCGAGGACGAACCACTAGGCGCAGGCATTGAACCCTTCGAACCCTTGGCTACCTTTCCTTTTCCTTTTCCACTGGGTGACCCTTTTTCGGAAGAACCTTTCGAGGAGTGCCTTGACGTGACGACGGATGACATCCTCCATCCTTACAATCTCTGGCGTAATGCCCCTTACGGTTGCACTTCCAACAAACTACATTGGACAGATCACGAGGTTCGCTCGCACCGGCGGACCCTGCTGAGTTGAACGCGGACAACGAAGTTGAGGCACCTTCGAAAAATCTTGCCCCAAAAGACTGGTTCTTTCGAAGTACTTGATCGCACTGGCACGTGCCTCTGTCCATGCATGAGTCACCCGCATGCAGTTGCAAATACGACCTAGTGTTCTCATCAACATTTAGCAACAACAAGCGAAACTTCTCCGAATCCGGCAGGGACAACTCTCCACGAACGTTGGATCCGTGATTGTTTGCTCCACGAACGTTGGATCCGTGATTGTTTGCCAAAAACGATCGAATCATACGAGTAAAACTCACTCTCTGACGCTTGCACGATCTCTTTCGAATCTAGCTTCGAAGCCCTGCTTACACGGTAGTTCAGAATCAACTGTCTGAAGTAGTACCCTTCAGTACGTGTCAAAATGGCAAACTCATTCTTCAACTGCTTCAACAAACCATACCCATCTGGAGTTCCAAACGCGTGTTGACTCTCAAACACCCTCACGATCGTCATCACTTTGCTAGATCCCGCAAAGGCTTGCTTCAAAATGAAAAACAACCTTTGTGACCTCTCTTGCACAGCTACCGACGCGGCATCTGGAACAGCTCTCTCCGACAACACTAGGGCAATCTCGTTGTGGTAAGCAGGGGCTAACGTGCTAACTCACCAAACTCTCCAAAAACAAACGAAAAGCTGGGGTCGGGTGGTCCACTTTCCAGGATCACAAGTCGGCATGTTGGGTATTAGCTTCGAGTCGACTGCTTTGAACGGGTTCCCACTCGAGGTCCCGACCGATCCACTCCCAGTCAGGCCTGGGCTTGTTGAACTCACGGTCGCTGCGTGAGGCGCAACGCCCGCATTCAGCACATGTTCACCTAGAATCCTGGTGACTTTGGGAGGTGTTGCAAAGGCTCCACATGCTCCTCTTTCACCTCTACCTTGATGGGCTGCACTGGTGGCTTGTAGGGCGTCTTTCGTCTTTTTGGTGGGACTTCCTCACTCAGTGTCTGCTGCTGCTGGCGCATCATCTGTTGCAGCATCTGCATCAACGTTGGCCTACTCCAGAATCAAAAACTCACGGTTTCTTTCGCTCAGGCTCAAACGCGCTGCTTGCTGCTGCAGCAAAAAACGCCGGCCTGCAAACGGAAACACACCAACAACTTCACATCGACATTCACCTCCACCACAACTCGCAACCTCACGACTCCCTGCACCTGCCACGAAACTTTCCGTATACACACGTCTAACGCGCACAAAGTACTGCGCCTGCCACGAAATGTCACCTCCATCACACCTCGCAACCTCACAATCTCCTGCGCCTGCCACGAAAATCCCACTTCCTCACCTCAAAACCCGCACAAAATACTGCGCCTGCCACGAAAAGTGACTATATCGCATCATGTGAGCTTCAACAAAATTTGCACCACACCACACGTTTGGAATGATTTCGACACGTTCTGACCACACCTGCGTCCACCAAAATCGCCATTTCGGCCAAGACTTGTCACGAAAACAGAGCTTCGATGCCACACCCTGAAACGCAAATCCCAATGGCACAGCCACATCCAACACCCCAAAAACATCACTCTCCAAACGCTAATCCCAATGTGACTGCGCAGAACACTACCGATCTCACAAACGCTGCGCCTGCGCAGTGAACTCATCCTCCATACTTCAGCATCTTACGTATCCACACGTTTCCTCGCTATTTCACACCAATCTGACACATCACGCTTCCATGCCAAAACCCTCTCCAAAAGCTTCCCCCAATGGCGGCGGCCCTAGCGCTCTACTGCGAACGGCGCGGTCGGTTGCGAAAGGTTGCGGACGGTTGCGGTCGCTCAGACAACGGGTCGCGAACAAGAGTTAAACGAGAACCCTTCGCTACGCATTCGGGAAAACATTTTTAACAGCGACATCGTGGGATTCGACGGCAGGAACCTGATGGAAACAGGGGCATGCGGCGTGATAGGCGGCAGGTCCATGGACCTAGTCGGCTATCTTCCAAGACTAAACCAGAAGGTGTGCCATGGTGGGGTACATTTGCTAGGCGTACGTTTGTTTCCAGAATCTGCAGACTGCCCCCCTCTTAAGGCTTTGAGGGGAAGCAAACAATTTACGCTAAATAGCGGGAAGCCTTCACAAGTGGTTTTCATGTGATGATGTTTTCACCCGAAGCTCTTCGCACATTCTTGCATGAGGGGAGCACTTTTTTCGAGGGACATGAGATGGTTCAGTTTGACTCTCCCCATAGGAGTGACCCTTGGAAGAAAGTCGTCATCTGGTTTTGAGCTACCAATCACCCAGCACCTGTTTCCACCCGGGACTCGTGCGAGTCCACGAGTCCACTTTCCACCCGGTGAAACCGGCCAGTGCCGACGGCTAGGGCTAGGGAAGGGGCTCGCCAGCTCGAGCATGAAGAGCAGAAAGGGCGCTTCGGAGCTCTTCACGTCCCCCAAATGGCCCTCAGGCCATACGAGGGCGGACACACTTCCGGCTGGCGAGTCTCTCCAAAGTGGAGTTTCGTTTTCTGGGGTCACCAACAACTTCAAAGTGATGTGGCATGAAATCAAGCAACTTGATTTCCACCTGCGCATTGAGTCGTCTGCATCCGAACAAAACAAACACGCTCGAGCTTGAGCGGGGCGGGAGTCTCGACAGCTGCTAGACCCCTGATGTTGAGAAAGGGCTAGCTATAGGATGGCTGGATCTTCTGATATCAATCTTCACCTAAACCACACAAAGGGCTCTGAAAATCTTGAAGTGGTCAGTTCAACACAAAACACCTTTATAGAGTCTATAAACATCTACCCTTTTGATCTTCGGCATCCGAGCTTCAGTGTGTGAACCCTGTTTTTAGTCGCCTCGCTCGTGACGAGAGAAAGAGGGATCTTCAGAGTAGTTTCCATTTGGCTCTGTTCCAGAGTTGCTTGGACAGTTGGCTGGGGACCAACAATGCCTCAGGCAGAAGGGAAGCCTTGGCTTTGTTGTTCTTCTCCACTGCTCCAGGACCCACCAAGTTGGAACCACACTCCAGGACCCACCAGATCCCACACCTCCTCCAGGATCACCTCCCTTGAGTCGGACCAACGCCGATGGGCGACCGACTTCGGTCGAGAAGACCGAACTGCTCAGGTTCAGGTGAACCAACGAAAGGCTTTCCAGGATCGCACCGAAATCCAGGGGTTGTGTGTTTTGGTTCTGCAAGTTCTGGATGGTACACCAACTTGCCAAAAAAAAGGAACGCCTCAGGTGCCCAAATGGACCGACACTCAGCCCGACCTAGTCCAATCACTCGCGTGGGCGGAGCCCTCCCGAACAGGGAAGGAGAGGATGGTCACCTCCAAGGACTTTGAAGAAACTGCTCGAACTCGAGGCTGGATGGTTTCTGGCAGGGTCCAACAGAATAAGACTCCCCAACCAACCTAGTCACCTAGTCCAAGCATCCAACTCCTCGGCCTTCTGTAAGATTTTCAGCAGTGGCTCCAGAATTGACTGTGGGGAGTAGCAAAGGTCACTCAGCAGCAATCCTAGCGGCGTCCTGTTTCGCGCAAGAAAAGAAACGATGGAAGACGGTCGGTGGTGAACGAAACAAAGGCTTGCACGAAAAACATCTTCTTCCACCCAAAGGCGGACCATCAAACCGCTACACGTTTGAGGTCCAAAACCCTGACTTGTGAAGTTCAACACCCTAGCGAACTGAGGGTCCTTTCTGAGCCAGCACACCTTTAGAAGAATGCCAATCTAGCGACCTCCGCGCACAACTACTGTAACCCTACAACCACAACAACTGTCCTAGCATGCAAAACGACATGTGGAAGGAACCTTCACCACTGCAAGTGACAAGTGTCGGGAGTGACAACAGTGGCAACCAACAGTGGCGCCCGAAGTAAACGCGACCCTCCTGCAGAGGACCACCAATTACCCCCCCAGTTCGCCACTTGGTCTTCGGAACATGGTTCTCAGGCTCCATCATCTGCGCGGGTGTAAACAAGGCCAGGAACCAGGACTCCTCCAGTCCCCCTCCACAGGTTCACGGCTGTGACCGAAACAGGCCAAGAAGCCCAGGGCCTCGCCCGAACCTCCAACCAAGGAGCCCCAATGTCCCCATCCCATCATGAGGTCGCAAAAGGACTGAGAGTCTCAAAGCTGCGGTACTCTCCAAAAGTGGAGTTCACCCACCCGCGTGTGGTTTTCTGATGCCCTCTCTTCCGAACTCGTCATCGAGTTCCGAGTGTGTTTTGGGCCGAACTGGGCCCAAAACCCTAAAGTCCCCATGGTTTCGGCTCGAAGACGCCCCTGGCAGCGGGCCCAGCCCCCAGCCGGTCGCCACGGTCCCGAAGAGCTTCTCTGCTTCCTCTTCACCATCTAGCTGCCCTCGTGCAGGCACACGGCTGCAGCTGCTGGCACCTTCCTGGTATGGGGAAACCCAGCGTGGATTTCCCCAGATCGGTCGAGAAAAAAGAGGTGTGGAGCCCTTGTTCCGGATCGGCGCCGTCATGCCGATGGAGTGCTGGTAGCACTGGGCACAGGGAAGAAACACGACTTAATGGACCGTGGTGGACCAGGGCTGCTTTTGACCCATCCCCACATGAAGAAACACTTGACACCAGTGCAAGGGACAAGTCCAAGAGACTTTTTCCGCTGAAACGGGTTTCAAGTGGTGCAGGAAAGTCTTCCTTTAACTGGGAAGACTTCGTCAGCGCAAGGAAGGTGGATCGACGGATCGGCTTGAATGGCTGTCAGACGAAACCCAAGCCCGCCGACCTGACCACCGAACATGAACGGAAGAGCAACGGTCCCCAGGGTGAAGCGGGCGAGATGGTTGAGCTCCAAATCCGCCGGCCTGCCGGCGTGTTTTGTGGATTGTTTTGGTTAGTATTGCTTGTGTTGGTTTCAATCTACGGTTTGTCTCTCCGCGCGGATTTTTCGACAGCCTGACGCCCCAGGTAGTAGGTAGTAGGTAGTAGGTAGTAGGTTGGACTGTAGGTAGTGGTGGTGGTAGTAGTAGCAGTAGTAGCAGCAGTAGTAGTAGGTAGTAGGTAGTAGGT
>CAXAMN010008224.1:806328-880286 GCA_963970005.1 Durusdinium trenchii
GTAGTAGCAGTAGTAGCAGCAGTAGTAGTAGGTAGTAGGTAGTAGGTGGTACGTAGTAGGTAGTAGGTAGTAGGTCGCTGGATCAGAATAGACAACCATTGGACTGAGACATGTCGATCGCTGGATCAGAATAGACAACATCTGATTCGGATTCGTTCCATTTCATTGTAAAACGACTTCGCTTGAAATCAACAGCAACAAACTCTCCCAGCAAAATGCGCAACTCCAATGCACCCACAAGTCTGATTGAGCAGGGTATTGTTGTTCGATGTCATTCTGGGTCTTTCATTTCAAACGGTTTGGAGAAAAAAAACACAAATCCTGCCAGATCTAGAAATTCTTCGGTCGCTTTGAAGCCTTCTGTGTGTGAAAAAGAATATCTGGTGCGTGTCGCAATCCCTCGAGACGGTCGAAAAAAAGATCTGCAAAGGAAAACATGCACACGGCCAAGTAGTTTGGAAGAAGAATCGTTTTCAAGGTCATGTTTTGTGGATAGTCTTGGTTCGCATTGCTTGTGTTGGTTTCACTTGGTTCCTCTTAGGTGATTCGACTGAGACATGCCGGTTCGGATCGCTGGATCAGAATAGACAACCTCTGATTCGGATTCGTTCCATTTCATGGTCAAACAACCTGGAAATAAACATCAACAAACTCACCCAGCCAAATGTGCACCTCCAATGCACCAACAAGCATGATTGAGCAGGGTATTGTATCATTAAGCTGCCTGCCAATGCGGGCTCCAGCTGGTGGCCGGCGGCATGCCGAAGGCTGTAAATATCCTCCGTCCAAAGCTTCCATCCCCTTACCCCTTCCATCCCGAACGGCTTCGTCGAGCCCCAGACGGCCCAACGTCCCAACCCAAAGACCAGTCCTGATAGGCTCTCGGTTCGAAGAGCACAGCTCTCAGAAGCCGCTGGAGCCTGAGCCGTTGAAGTTGCGGAGACCTTCAATGAGGTCCAAAAGGCGCAGCCGGGGGTCCAGCAGTGCCAGCAGGTGCTTTGTGTGGTTTCTGTTCAAATGGAATAGGGACCAGGATGGACCCAATCACCAGCGACCGGGATGATGACCAAGCACCATAGCATGATGAAGTCTACAAAAGGCCTCCATGTCCAAGACTTGACGGGAGCCTTGGGTGGGTTCCAGACCTGAGCACGCACGAGAAATCGTTCGTAGACGCTGGTGGCACTGCTTCTGCCAGTGTGGACATGGTGCAGGACTTCCCGGGGAATCCTTTTTGAGAATTCCTCCACCAGCCATTTTGGAGGGACCGCCAGCTGGAAAATTTCAAAGGGATTGACAGCTTAAAAGCTCAGCAACCAGATATAAGACTAGTTCAATCATGCTTCTACTTAGTGAATACCAGCATCCATCACCATAATTTATATGTAAACATTCCGCGAAACAAGATGATGTACCACCAAATCCAATAAATATGACACCCATTGACACCACAACAGCTCAGCGTCCGGCTCCTTGCTGTCCCAAGTGCTCGGGGTTGAAGAGATAAGCCGCCCGGTCCTGAGACGCAAAGAAGTCCAGCACCAGAGGGAGCTGCAAGTAGGGGACGGTCAGAAAGCCTGAAGCCAGCTGAGAAAGCGTTCCCAGAAGCTGCTTCATCACCATGGGAAAAACTTGTTCCTAGGGTTCTGGTACGAACGGAGCAAAGGGCATCGAAACGAACGGATTGACCTTCCTCCAAGATGCTCATCAAGGCCTCTGCTTCATCAGGGCTCAAAGTCTCCTGGAGTCGAGCGCGAGAGTCTCGGATCACAGATCTCTGGGTGTCAACGGCCCAAAAGCACCAGTGGACAAGTCCCAAAACCGGCGGCCAGGACCTTCAAGCTGATCTCCAAAACGATCCCAGGCTTGTTTGACAAATCACGCACCCAAAACTCTAGTTCGAGGTCACTGAAGGTCCTGGTCGCATGGGTCCTGGCTGGGGAAAGGTGTGAAGAGTGACTTGTTCTCATGGCACCTCCCAGAGGGTCCGTGGTCAACATCTCCGCACTGCGGCGATGCATTTCCCGAAGCCGGTCTGGTGGGGCTGGGCCGGTCTGGCGAGGTTGCGGTGCGAAGAAGCCTGCACTCGATGTGTGATGTCTCATGGGTTGGAACGCCTCATCAGGTGGCAGGACTCGAGGTGGTACCGCTCCTTCCGGCGGGGGTGTCTTCGATTCTGGAGCTCGTTGCTGATAGTACCCATGACTCAGTTAGCACTGTCCACCAATGATCTACTTAACAAAGCCAGCCGTCGGAAGACCCGAGAAACTGCTGGATCCCGGTCGAAGGAATGATCCCTCCACCCGTTTTCCTCGCGTTCGCCTCGCACCCTCTCCAAAAACACATGGCACACACACAACAAAAAAAGGTTCTTTCCTTGCATGACCCAGGGTCCAACATGATGACCATGATGTCACCATCCAATGCACCCATATGAAACCAGCACACATCCTTTTTCACACCCGTCCGTCGGGCCTCGAAGGTCGGTAAGCGTGCCGCATGCAGCACGTCTTCCTGCGCGGTCCGACCGCCACCGCCGCGCGCGTCGACGGGGTGCACCGCGCGTCAGACCGCGCCGCGTCGGTCCATCTTGGACGTCCTGGATTCAAGGCCTGAAGAAGGCCCCCGGATGCGGATGTGTTGAGGGTTTAGGGCCGTGGTGTCTGTTTTTGAGACACCTCTAACTTTGGTGCTTCTCGGGAAGAGCGAGGCAAGAGCGTTTATTGAGCCCATGGCCCCAGTCAACCTGGTCTTCACTCCTTCCTAGGAGTCTTTCTCTTGATGACCTGTACGTTTTAGAAGGGCCTCAAGGGACCTCATCATTCCGATGGATCTCCAGGAGAGTCACCAGGGGGAGGACCTTTGCGTCATCGGGACAGATCGATCCATGTCGCCTCAAAAGCCCGACCTTCCAAAGTCGCCTAAGTCCTTTGGATGTGTCAGTCATTTGAGTAATTAGCTGATGCTTGATTTTTTTGGGCGGGGTCCATTGATGCTGCTGTTGAAACTGCAAGCCGTTTCCGTATTCTTGAAAGAAGCCTCCTTCTTTTCAGGCATCGCTTTGGGCTCCACCAGGGTGCTAGCAAAGCTATGGCGCAAGTACACTTAGAGTACACCAACCACCCCGCAAACCATATCGGGGAATCTCTAGTGGATGCTTGCTTATCCATGAGATGCTTACACTCCCTGAAACAATCATGGAAGTGGAACATGGCCCCTGGACAGCCCATTTTCCTCTACAAACGGGTGTTTGTTGGAGGGAGGGTATTCCCTTGATCCACGGGGTAGTGAGAGCACCCAGTGTGCCCCGCCCGTGTCCTCCGTGCAGTTCGGCCGTTCTAGGAGCTTCCCCACATCGGCAGGGCTTTGAACCACTAAGCCTACGCAAAGCTGAAGAGCTGTGGTCCCAAGGATAGGCTTAGGACATCTCAATGTAGATTGTCGATGAACCAAGTCCCCAATATGAGGTGTTAATTACAATCCATGTCTGGGGGGCTTGATTAATCAAGAGTACGTTGGGACACTTGAGGTTCCTTTGTAGGCACATGAGTTCGGCACGTGACCACTCTTCTTGCTAAGCCGGTTCGCGTGCGTTGTTTTGCTAAGGGGTACCCTTTCGCGCCCGTGCAGGAAAAACAGTAACAAAAAGTTATGTTTGCCGTTTTTACCGCGGATATTGTATTAAAAAAGGGGGCGCCCCCCCGGTCAAAACAGAAAAAAAGAAAAGTTTCGATGTTTACCGTGTTTTCTGCGGATATGGTAGAAGACAAAAGGGGCGACTCTCCGTTAAAAACTGTAAAAATAAATAAGAACACAAAAAAAATAAAAACACGAGTTTTACCGGGTTTACCCCGGATATGGTAGAAATGGGGCGACCCCCCAGTAAAAACGGTAAACAAAATAACAATTTCGATTTTGACCGTGTTTACCACGGATATGGTAGGAGAAAAAAAGAAGTTAGTCCCCCTGCAAAAACGAAAAATCACATAACTTTGATTCTTACCGTCTTTACCGCGGATATGGTAGAAGACAAAAGGGGCCAACTCTCCGTTAAAAGCGGTAAACAATAAAAGAACCATGTTGAATTTTAATCGTGTTTACCGCGCGGATGCCTCGGGAACAGGTCGCAAGCTAGAAGAGCTCTCTGTAAACAAAAGGTTTAATGTTGACCTCTGATTAATACACGGGGGGTATCACTTTGTGAAAAATTTGTCAACCCTAAATAAAGTGCATCGCGATTCAAGAATATGTTTTAGAGACATGCAATGACCTCTTACTAAAAACATTCAAACGAAAAGCAGGAACAAATTTAGTAGAACAATAGAGTCATCCCTGATTAAAACCAATATTAAAATATAATGGATGTCGTGTTTTAATCAGAAATCGATAGATAGAATCAACTCTAAATTGAGTTCACATAGATTTGAATAGCAATAGAACTAGAATAGAATTAGAACTGAATTTCAATTAGATTAAAGATTGAAATGGATTATGATTAGAATTACATCTATTTTTTCGACATTATAAACAATTTTTTGGCACTCTTTGGATGCACGGCCATGGTGTGCCACAGAGCACAGACGAAGGTTGATCCTCTACACAGGAATAGTTTCCATTTTTCCACACCAAAACCGGTCACATATGTTTTATTCTGCTAGCATGACTTGCAGTTCAATTCTGAAAGGCTGTTGTCGCATCCCGAAATGAGTGCTGCACAACTACAAGCTGTGAGTGGTCCAGTCCACCGTCAGGATTCACCATTCGAGTCTACGCAGACTCCTTTCATGCAGGTCTCCCAGTGGCCAATGAATCGATGTGACTATCCATTCATCCATTCTATCAGATTTGCTTGGTCATGCTTTTGCAGCACTGGCTCATTGGGTGAAAGCTGTTGCCTGGGAGCGCAGAAGGTAAAAAGACGGGCACCCCCCCGGTAAAAACGGTTAAAAAAACAAACAAACAAACAAACAAACAAACAAACAACAACAACAACAGCAACAACAACAACAACAACAAACAAACACTGTTTATCGTTTTTACCGCGAGGATGCCTCGGGGGAACCCCGTAACTAAACCAGCACAGCGTTGCCGGGCGCGACAGTCTGGCAGATCCACCGAAGGCAAGGATCCAAGCGGCGATTCACACCTTCAAACCCCTCGACCTTGCCCCCAACCTCACTTGGGGAGCCAGGTCGAGGGGGCGGCCTACCACCAAGTGCATCTCTCCTCCCAAAGAAACATTGGAAACTCACTACCTCCTTGCAGGTCGGACATCTTTGGACACCTGATCCAGCTGTGGACCTCACTTCGCCAGCCGTCCCCTCTCTCTCCTCAACTTCCGCCCCCCGTCTCAACCGCTCTCGCGTCTCGCCGTCTCGCCGCCTCGCCGTGCCGTCTACCGCACCCCCCGTCTTCCCCCCGCACCTTCTCCCAGCGTCAACTCCCGTCCGAAGGCGTTGGCCGTGAGGTCTGCGATGTCCTGCTCCGAACCAGTCCCGCGGAGCCACGAAGCGTGAAAACGCGCGCCGGTTCGCGGAGCAACGGGTGCGGGCCATGGTGGGACCGGAGGGACAAGAAGCACAGAAGAAGGAAGGAAGGTCGACCACTCGAGGGTGGCAGATAAGGTAGCTAGCTATGCAAGCGTGGATTTGTGACAAACTGTCTCTGACTCAACCATTGAAGCAGACTTGGGTGCTGACAGACCTGTGTCACGTTCGACAGATGGGCCTGGACCACACGCTGACTTGGACAGATGGTGCGGACTGCAACCGCCGACTCGGCCGTGGACGTGCATGTGACGCGGATGTGTGGATGACAAATAACTGTCTCTGATCCTGTCATTCAAGAGGCGTCGAAGTCTCAAGAGGCTTCACCTATGAAAAGAACGCTCGAGGCTTCACGTTTGGCCGGACAACACCTCTTTGCTTGCTCTTTCTGAAAACACTCTACCACAAAGCAACACAAAGGGCGTTTGATTCGATGAGTAACCAAATGGATTCATCAAGGAAGGCAGGTGGTGTAACTCCTTAGCAGTAAACCTCCGCAAAGATGGCCTTCTGCCAAGGGTGTGTACATCTTCTCCAGTTGTCAAATATCGTCAAATCTCCAGGAAATGGATGCCAAACCATCAGGAAACCAGAGTCCTCCGATCATTTTGGACTTCCTTTTGACTTCAGGCGATTTCAGGCGATTCTCAGACTTTGGATAACCTTTTGCTTGCGATGGCACAGTGGTTTTGGGTGTTTGGATGGCACACATGTGCAAGTTCGGTGGTTTAGTAGTGGACCCCCATCGGTCCACATGTAGGGGCACCAGTGCCATCGAACCTCTGAAGCCACTGAAGCACATTCTGAAACCACTGGTCTACAGTGACCGCTGGCCATCAGACGGATCAAACCTTTCCAACAGAAGCTGGCCCAACACGTGCACCAGCATCCACCAGGAATTCATGGCAACTCTGCCATGAAGACGACCCCACATGACCTCAACTCCAGCAATGTGTCCCAACTGACTCAACTGTGCGGCTTCCGCAGCTTCTCAGAGGTCACGTGTCTTCTCAAAGGTCACATGTCTACACCTCTTTTCACCTGTTTTCACCTCAAGCCTAGCTGGGTTCCAGGACGTTGCACGAAGCCGCGTCCTGATCAGCTCCTCGAACACCTTGCACCTCCCAATGGATCGCCTCAATGGCTGAAAAACACCCAATCTGGTCGACCCATCTTCTTGGTGATGGTCTCAGGGTGCGTTCCTTCGCCAGGAGGTTGCAAAAAACCAGTGTCTACCTTCACTTTGGGGAGGGTAAAAGCATCTTGGTCGCCCAGTGAATTCGCTCATAGAGCTTTTAGTCTTGACGTCCCCACGGAAGAAACCGTGCTTCGTTCAAGGCGATTGGCCGCGTAGGGGATTGGCCGCTGAGGCCATCAGATGGACCGGGGAAGAGTGTTGGGTTTCTGAGTCAGCGCATCCTTTTTGCGCTGCATCTCTTTCCGGTTCAAACGAAACATGTCTGGAAGTGGAAGTGGCCTCCCCATGGCCTCCCCAAACTCATATACACCCCCCCCTGAGAGTCAAACTGTCTGGCCTATGTTGTTTTATGTTTGTGTGGGGGAGGGTGTCGTGACGATCTATCTGGCTCCAAAGAATTAATCATTCCAAGAAGATTCATACCTCCCACAAACCCTCAACTAGACCCGGAAGTCCGTGCCCAACAACAGCAGGAACAACAACAACAACAACAACAACGGTTTAGATATATATATATATATATGTATACACAGACATAAGCTAAAGAAACAAACAATAAACATATATATATATATGTTTACTATTGTTACTACAGTAGCAATAGACAAGAACGTCTGTTACGACCTTTCAGCCTAGCGGCACTGCTTCAATCTCACGAGTCCGTGTGTCACGTCGACTCCACCGGGTTTTGAGTCGGCATGTTCCGTACGCACGGCACACTTTTGGGCACCGGAGGAAAACCCCCACTCCGGATGGGTGTGTCTTCAAATCGAAGCAAAAAAGCAGAATCAGAGAATCAGAGAATCGCTGAATCTCAAATCCAAAAAAGAAGAGTCGCGAACAAGGCTCTACCCCCATCTTTACCCGAGAGTTAAAACGAGAACCCTTCGCTACGCATTCGGGAAAAAAGAGACCAAAAACACGCCCTCCGTCCCCTTTTCGCGCCGCGCGGGCCACGAACTTCACCTTTGAGACCCAGGTGGCTGGGACGTCCTGTCGCCAGCCAAAGCCCGGGCGGCTGGCCATGTCCCCATCAAAGGTCAAACGCCAAAACCTCGGCAGAACCAAGGTGGCGAAAACACCACCGTGAAGCTGGAGCATCATAGAACCATCGTACGCAGCAGTTTGAAAGCGAAGGGTTTTGAGTCCCATCCGTATGGATCCACTGCCCTGTTCGACTCGTAGGCGAGTTGGGAGGGTCCAATCACCTTCGAAAAGAGGGTAGCAGAGGATCCCTATAGGGGAGATCATAGAACCCCCTGTCCAAAATGGTCTTTGGGCCGTTGGCCCTTTCGGCTTCGTCTAGATCTCCGAAGGCACCAATTGATCTGCGAAGACACCAAGCAGGGATTCGGGGGAAATTCCTTCTGGTTCCCCTTCGAGCAATCCCCTCTAGTTAAGCTCTTCGATTTACCAAACCATTAAGCTCTTGGATTCACGACCTCTATTTAAGCTCTTCGATTTCCCAATCTTCCCCAAACCATGGTGATTTCAGGTCAGAAGACCATTTGTAAGGGGCATCCAGCTTCACTCCTTTGAATTCTATGAGAGTCAGCGACCAAAGAGGCATCCCCCCTCCCCTCTAGGTGTCCAAGACTATTTTAAAGAAAGGCTCACCCAGTGTTGGAGTCTAAAACCCCTTGCCTACCTCAAGATACCTTCAGAATCCTCAAAACTCCGGATTCGGCCCATTTGCAGGCCAAAAACCCCGTGGATCCTCCCACCCCCCCCGTCCTCCTCCTCCTTCATGGATCATCTCCCAACCTACTGGGACCTCCCTCCGTGCCCTTCCCCTCCCGAGGCTCTGGTACTCGTTGGTGTCCCGGCGCTTGCGCAGCAGCTCGGTGCTCCGCGGCTCCATGGTGCCCAGAAACTTGAAGAGCATCGCCATGTCGCGGCACCTTACAGCGGTCAGAGGCGGGAGGCGGGAGGCGGTGTGTTCCGGAGAGACCGGAGAGACCGGGGACGGCGGAGAGACTGGTAGGGTCGACTGGTAGGTGAAGAAGGGGGTGTGAAGAAGAGGTGCCGTTGTTTCCGCGATGGAATCCAAGGGGCAATATGGCAAGTGATGTCCAACGCACGTCTTTGGCAGAAACACTGGAAACGAGCAAAAAATGTCGTGTCTGCGATGGTCACATGAACTTAAGGCCTTGCTTCGGAGGGTGAAAAAGAACTGTCTTTTCAATAGTTGTTGGCAAGAAGGAAAAATGGAATGATCTTTCTTACCGTACCTTCCCTCAATCTAAAAAAAACAAAATTCCGTGTTACCAATTAATCATCTTCACAGAACCGTGCCGAGAACACACACGGGCAGGCGGATGCAAGGCGCCAATACATCTCTGGACAGGCTTCCCACAGCTGCCCACGGCCGAAGAGCCACTCCTTGGGTCAGCTTGGGCATGGACCGCTTCGAGCCAATCCCATAGATTTGGGTGAAACCGCTTTGCCAGCCAGGCAAACCATGGTCTGAGACGGGCTTAACCCCTGACATGTTCCTCCATCATCTGGTGGGGACCGACTCCAACCCGTGGTCGGGCAAGACTCTCTGAGGGGCATGTTCACGCTGCCAGTCAGCCCAGTCAAAAAAGGACTTAGAAGGAAGAGATTGGAGGGGCGTGTGGGCATGGTGAAAGAGAATGGTTGCAAAATGTTGACTTAGTCGCAAGGGAGGTTTCCCAAGTCAGGCCCCCTAAGTCGCACACAAAGGCCAACTCAATAAGTCGTCGCTTCCCACCCGGTACAATGCGAGCTGTCGCTTAGCGGCTTAGCACATGCACTGTGGGCACAGCACCTGAGTAGTGTGCTCAAAGAAAGCAAAATGACGGCTGGACGCTGAAATTAATTACGTTGCATCCGGCAACAACTGCACCACCTTTTGTGACATTGTCTTCCTCCAAGCTATCCGATCGGTTTCTTCTGCGGCAACAGCCCCATCACTCTGTCAACGTATATATACTCAGCCACGGGTGATTTGTTCCACTCTTCTGTATCATGGGGTCCAACTGTGCAGCTGCGCTGGCTGCCAGACGAAGGGAAATGATTTGGTCCAAAACGCTGCGCGGCTGGTGGTGTGATGCATCCCATATGAGCTTGCCAGTCAGCAGGCTCAAGTGCGCTGGTTCAATCACACAAACAAATCAAACAATATTCAAACAATTCAGACAAACATGTGCTCACAAACAAAAAACTTCGTCTTGATTGGTTGGCTGTTCTTTCTTCCTCTCCTTTCTATTCTCGGAAATGAGTGAAAGCACAGAATCAACAATACAGTAAGAATGCTGTTGCCTTCCAATTGAGAATCCCTTAAATCCGATTCAAGGGCAGAATGGCGGCTGTCCAGCAACACCCAAAAATGCCAACCAAATCAGGCTGTCCGGTCATCTGTGGAAATATTGCCTGTTTACTTGCCCGTTGCCTGGCCGGCAATACTTCTTGGCCCGGCAATGGCCCGGCAATTCTCACGTCCGGCTTTAAAGAATTGGTCTTGAGAAATCACACTTGGTTTTCCGTAGCTTCTTGGGTTTTCTATTGTCTATCAGTCTGAAAACGACTGTGAAATCACGGGCATCGACGTCCTCGTCTTCCTCGTCTGCCTGCATCGACTTCGACGTGTCTGGCCACCATCCGACGTGTCTGGCCTCATGGAGGTCCAAGTTTGAGCTCTCACCCAGCATCCAAAAAGTACCATATGGGAAAAAAGGGACACCAACAGAAAGCAACCCAAAGAGTACCGCTCTAATTCTTGTCGTTATATATATATATATATAATTATAATTCTTCTCTTTTTGGCCCTTCAGCTTTCAGACCAACCATTCGAAAGTCGGCCAAACTCTGAAACTCAGGGCCAAGGGCCGAGGGCCCCCTGTCCCGTCTGGTCTAAGAGAAAACCCCACAACTCCAGCTTGCCAGCTTCTTGTGGTTCATTGGGACTCCCTCCCCACGCAGTCCCGTGGTCCCGTTGGGTACCGGGACTCCATGAGCGCTTCCATTTCGCTCACCGGCGGGCCATCGCGAGGGATCAGCTCCAAGCCCTTCCGCTCCAAGACCTGCAGAGGAAAAAACACCATCAGGTCATGACCTACAGACCTACAGCTCCAAGACCTACCAGCACCTTCAAAGGGGTCACCTGGCTCGAAGCCCCTACACCACTAAGGGACCTCCATTGGACACCCCTTGAAGGTCCAGGTACAGCTCCAAGACCTCAACACCTCCAAGTCCTGGCCCTTCCCTTCATCGCCGATCCACCCAAAACGATGAGAATCAGTTGGGCTTTGGAAGGTGGCAGCACATGGCAGCACAGGTTCCCGACTTCGAAAGACCCTTGTAACCAGATTTGAAGGAAAAGAAGGACAAAACATCTGTTTACCAAAGAACCAATCGAACCAATCCATCTTGCTCCAAAAGCCTTTTGGCGCCGGAAAAAAAAAAAAGGTCCGTTGGAGCCCGGGTGACTTCTTCCTGGTCCTCGTGGCTTGAACCGCGACCGGCGGGGTTTCACCGCGCTCTCGCCTTCCGCAAGAGGGCCATCGTGGAGGAGTATTTTCGAACCTGGCGGTCGGTGTTTCACCAAACGGTCATCGAAGATAGGTCGCTACATGCGAACCCTGTGCAATCCCCCCTTACATGGGAGTTCTGTGCGTTACACCTTTGCTATACACTTTCCGACACATCCAACACCTTCCGACAGGTGCATCTTGGAGGACCCAAAAGAAACCGGTGCGTGCTTGATGTTTGCAGCCGCTCGTTCCGCGGTACAGGATTGGAGGGCCAATCATAGATGAAGCGGAAAGTAAAAATCATGATATATAAGAAAACACACACATTGGGTCTATCCTAATACCTGTAACCGTGGATGATGGTTCAGTGCCTTGTTCAAGAGTGATTTGCTTGTGAACCCGGGTCCTGTTACAGGTCTAATCACGGACAGACCCGAAACAAAAAAAAAACTCTTCGATCGCATCGAATTGGTAGAGGTCCAAGTCGAAGCCGTCGATGGACCAACTCTGTCCAGGGTCGTGATGGTCGTGTGCACGACCACACTCCGTGCACGGGCACGGTAGGTACTTCGGCCCGGGCGAAAGCACGAAGACTCCATGGGACTGGTTTAAATACCTTTTAAACGTCACAGCAAGGTCACAGCCCTGGCCTACACACCCAGGTCTGGCCCTCACACAACCAAAGCATGGGACGGAAGGCTAACATACTCCTTGGTTGGCAGAAGTGATCCAAATCTGTGGTGCACCAACAACCCCCCACCCATACTCCCTCGCCGGTGCTTCCCAAAAAATGCCGTGCAGTCCCAGACTGGCCCCGGATGCCAGGTCTTCATGTTACAAACATCCTTCACAATACCCCACACAGATTTGGGACCCAGAAAACTGGTGGTTCTCAGTTTTCAACATCACGGGGCGTTCAGCAAGTCGAGAGGTTCCAAAGCACTGCCCACGGCACCCTACCCTGCCTTTGAAGACGAGTTTACTATATACAAAAAGATATGTGACATGTGAGAATGGTGAGGGGGCTCTGAGTGTATCTTCCATGGGTGGGAACTTCTGGATGTTTCTTGACCAACATTCACCAGCCTGAATGAAAAAGAAATCAGAGCAACATTCAGATGAAACCGTGGGTCACAACCTAAACCTTCGATGACCCATCTCATGCCCAATCTCATGCTCAGTCACTCCATAGGACTGGCGACATGCACGGAGGACGTCTCTGACGAACGACTCGCGTCGCCTCGAACGTTCCGCTGCCCACCATGCGAAAGTCAAAGATCCGGTGCCGCGTGGCACTCTCCCTGCCGGGGCTGTCGCGTGGTCAGTTTGGGCGGCGTGAGGGCCGAAACCAGCGGGCCGACCGTGTGCGAAGCCAAAGGCTGGAGGGTAGTTCGTGTTGAAAGACCGATCAGACCATGCCAGAATGCCGCGAACTGCTACAGGGAATAGTCATGCATCATACGCCCATTCCATCAGATGCGATGTCAAGTGACTTTGAGTGGTTGGTCCGATGCTTTTCTATCAAGGAATACACCGATTGCTACCTTGGTACGTGCAGGGTGACCATCCTCCCAACAAATGTTCTATCCCCTTCAAGTCCAACGGATCGGTGTTGTTTCTACGCGCTTTCTCGCTCGTCCTTGTTTCCATCGGCGGTGTTGGGGTCGAATCCAACACCAAAGCTGTCTCCCTCCGATGACTGGGGCGAAGCGGGCAAAAAACCCTTCCTTCGTACTAACAGCTGGGCTCTACCCATCGGGTGGACGGATCACCTCATGCCCGCTGTCCGCTCCTCACCTCACCCGCTCGAAAAGCGAAAAGGAAAGGGTTTGATGACCTCGTAGCCGCCGTAGGCCCATCTCGGACTCCACAAACCCACTCTCTTTGAGGTATGTGGATGTGTTCGACTCGGGTTGGCGAGGTTCGACTCGGGTTGGCAAGTTGTGAGGGTCGAATCGAGGAGAAGTCCCCCCACCACCACGCGCGTCTCACGCGCGCGGCTCGCGCTGTCTCAACCCCCAAAAGCACGCGCGTGGTGTTGTTTTCTTGCTCGGCCGCTGGAGGAAGGCCTCGCTGTGAAGTAGGCCAAGATCTCGCGACCTCAGCACCCGGTCCAGCTGGACTCCGAACCAATCCTCATGGCAGACTGATCGGATGCTTCAGTCGGACCCAAGGTGATCCTGTCTTCAAAGGGTTGCGACCAATAGTGCTGCACGTGGTTTTACCCTTCCCGAAACTACCAGGAGCCAAGATCACGGCGGAGTCATGCTCCGCTGTCTGACCTGCGGCCCGGCGCCATGGGACAGCCCGGCCGCGGAAGGGCTGGGCTCTTCGGTAAATCAGACCTGAAGCAGGACGGTACCGCTAGATTCAATGGATTGGTTTATGGGAGAATCTACAGGAAACCAGGAAACGTCACCCCAAAAAAGACTGTGGGTGTCCGAAAACGGTCCCTTAAACTCAATTCTGGGGATGCGCCCACTCCTCCAAAGACTCCATGGCACCCAGCGGTGGTGTCGGACCAGGGGGCTTCGGACGGCTTGGATGAGACCAAGGACCACTCTTCTTCAACTCCCACCATCGGGAGCATCATCTATATATGGCTCAATTCTGCTTCACAAATCTTCACCACCAAATCCAAGACACAAAATAGGCCCAAACATGTCATGGATCAGTCCAAAAGCTACCAAAACGGCCTGAACCCAAACCCTCATGTTGAATCCCCAAAAAAACCATGGCTTTCCCACAGCTACCCTCCTCTCCAGGTGGCGTTTCTGCAGCCATCGCGGCTCGAGCAGCTCCACACGCTGCAGCACCTGGAGGCTGGAGGAGCTGTAAGAAATAAATTGCACCTGGCAATGGAGCCCAAAAAAAGCGGATTTCGACCCTGTTGACTCAGTGTCAACTCCGAATCAGCGATTTGAGCCAAGTTGACCTGATAATCAGCTCTTCCTGCCATGAGGACACATCGTTCTTGTCAAACCATTGCAAAGGCGAGAACGTGTGTCTTCCATCGCTTCATCCCCGTTCCAGCGGAGTCTTGGGGATGATCTTCCGCTTTTTCACTCCGGCTTCAGAAGGGACCAGGTTCGGTTCGGAGGACATCAATCAACATGACCTCTTCGCTTGGGCGCCGAGGCACGCCGCCGACTCCAAAAGAGGAAAAACAAGAGGGGTGTGTCTCTGGTCTCGTCGGTCGAGTGGAGAGGGTGTGATGGGTTTCGTGGGCGAACTTTGGGGGGGTCGGATGGAAAACGTGATCAGTTGATCTGGAATGAGAAATCACACACAGCTCGAAGCTCCACAACCACTTGGTTTGGGGCAAAATTATCCAAGCTGTTTCACGTGCCTGGAGCCTCCTGATCGTTCGATCGGTGCACCATTCTGTGCGTCCTTTCAAGATGGGGCGGCCTGGTCGGCCTGGTCGGGTCCTTTTCCGATGAAGCACTGAACTTAAGGAGTCTTCAAAAGAAGCTGGAGTCAGAGTCAATACCTGGAGTTTAAAATGGAGCTGTGGTACCCCTTCATACCCTATTATGGAACAGACCTGTTGCGTTTGTGCCTATGCACAACATTGCACTACCGCTTTCCTGTAGTATACCTTTGAGTACCCGTTCGTACCCAGTCGAGTCGGCCTTAGTCAGGTCGAAAAAAGTACCCCTTTGTTGGTAGCTCAATTCGCATCTTCGTTCGGGTACGACCCGAAGTAGTCGGCTCCGGGTAAGATCATCACCTTTTGAAAGCCCTACAGTATCTACAGTCAGGTCCGACCCAGATCCAGGTCTCCAAGTCCTAGAAACCTTGAGTTTCTGGCACTGTGCAGGTAGTGAGGTCGAAGTGACCTGTCATTAGGGAGTGGTTGACTGTTCTTGGCAAAAAAAGAAAGGAATTTCATCAAATCCCACCAAGAACAGTCAAGAACAGGACTTGGACATGTGCGTTTCCATTTGGGAAGAAAGGAATTTCATCGATCCCCACCCCTTTTGTGGTCTCCGCGCTTCTTCCAACGGCGCAGGGGGCCCCACCTGCGTCAAGGGCCGAAGATCTCCACATAAACCCAAATGGAAGCTCATACCACCGTCCTCCTTCAGCAGCTCCTCACATGCAGTCAGGCCCCAGGCCAACCCGGTTTGGAGGCCTTTTCCTTCCACACGGCTTGGGCCGATCGCGAGCCAAGACATGGTGGAATGGGGGAAAGGGAGTGGCCCACGGTCGACTTGACCAAGAATGCTGTGACCGTCCAGGTGTCTTGGGTCTGCACCGCAAAGAAAGGCGTGCGCACAAATGGCCAAGACCGGCCAGACACCCAAATGTCTTTGCCATTCCATGCAGCACTTGACGTCACCCCAGAAGCCATGGACAGAGAGACAAAGAAGCAGGCGAAGAAACCAACCAGTCACGCTAAGAAACCACCTCTCATTGAAGAAGTTCCAGCTTCAGGTCAATCAATGGTTTGATCATCCAAGACAGACCCAGAATCCCAGAAAGCGAAAAGACATGTGAAAAGCACCCAGGTTTTCGTACATGCAACCCACAGGTCTGCATGTCCGCATGGTTAGCCGGTCATGTCTAGCAGCTAGCATTTCAAGGCCTTGCCTTCCCAAAAAAATGCTTTTAAACTGTACAATTTCTTTTGGGGCCGAGCCACATGTTTGCTTCTGTCAATATCATGTTCATCAACAAATTCACACCAAACTGAAACTCTTAAATTCCATTGGGCTTCTTGAACTCAGTCAACCTCAGTCAACAGCGTGGGTATTGTGCCGCCCAGCTGCCGCCAGTAGGGTGCCGTTGGGCACAGGTCGTCGGAGGAGTGCATCAAACACACCTCGAAGCCCCACGCCCCACGGTGCTTCCGCCACGGTGCTTTCGCCAGCCCAAGGGCGGAAGCACGAAGAGTCTAAAAACGCACGTGTTTTAAGGACGTTTTGTTTGAGAACTTCCGGAACTTGACTCATGAACTACTCCACCTGGTAGTCAATCCATCCACCACATACCATAAAGGTAAAAGGAGTCAAGCTTGCACTCTCAGCTGTGGTATTGTTGCTCCCGATATGGACCATGCAGGTGTGTGTTTGCTCTGTTGGGCGTGTTTGGGCAGGGTGGAACCCTGTTTTGGACACACAGAAGAAGGACCACTTCGGCTCGAGCTTCGGTTCCTTGATTGGAGAGCCCTAGACGGGCTACCTCCATAGACAACATGTTGATACTGGAGTGCGCACGAGGACATCTGACGAAAGAAAACCCCTATCTTTTGTGAGTGGGGTGTGGGTCGGAAGGCTGCACACTCAGATCCTCATGGCTAACTGTTAGACCTACGAACGCAATTCCCACTCGTCACCATCCATAGCTGGGGGTGCCAAGGTCCTAGTTCACCAAATTGCTCGATTCTTCCGCCCTTCACTGACAGCTCGTAATTTGGCACGCTCATCACGACCGCCACACACCAGTCTTTATTCCGGACAACAGGTCAGTGAACTGGCTTTGTGATGGTGAAGACCCAATGGTTGGCTGCAAGACCTCACCTAACCCTATGGGGAGTATGGATGAGTGCGTCTATCGTGACCGGCCAGAAGGCCAAAGCCGCAACAGGGCGGAACCCTGCGGGTCCTTCTATAGCGCGGCAAGGGTTGCTCTCCCTGGGGATTCGCTGCCACCCTCACAACTCGCCTATATCGACGGTGGCAGTGGATCCCTTTTGGGGCCTTGCACGCAAAGCGTCTGTGTGATGATCTACCTATACAGTAAGTATGGTACCGACGATCGGTCGACTTGTTGATTTAAACAAATTGCATTCCATACTCACAAGAATATCCAACATATCAAGAAAAGAGCCACAATACCACCATGCCACCTCCAAGTTAGAAAGCTGTGGAAAGAATAAAAAGAAACGTGAGACCAGAGCCCCTCAGTGGCTCCCGTCACCAACAACGGCCGCTCCCAGTGGCAGAGCATCTGGCTCACCGCGAGCAAGCGCTCCGAGTCTTCAGCCCTTTGAGCACGTTCCAAGCTCTGCCAGCAGAAGGCATAGAGCGATGCCAGGTCCAGCAGGGCTTTCCTGGAGACCCGTCCAGCCCTCCCTCCCAACGTCGGTGTTCGACCCGCCCACCGTGCGTCGGTGTGGGAAGCCGTTTCGACCCAAACAGAAGACCGGTCGCTCCACTGGACTCCGAGGGTCGGTTCGGTTCGGTTCGTCTCAAGAGGTCCGTGCTACACCAGACGAGACGACCTTCAACGTTGGCCTGAAGGACCATTGAACAAGGCCTGGACGTGTGAAATCCCTGGAGTCAAACCATGCTTGTTCAGTAAAGCCATGCATCAAAAGCCTATTGAAGTCCTATGCCAATCGAAAAATGGATCGAGAGAATGCTGCATGCGCCTTCCGAGCAGCAGGACCCAGCAACAGGACCCTGTTCACCCATCCAGGCGGTTCGTTTTCGGCTCAGGTCTTTGGGGTCTCGGGTCTTCTTAGAAGTCTGAAATCAGTCCGACAATTGCCTGAGAACTCAGAAATCGGAGAAACTGACCATGTCAAGTGTGACTAGTGCTTTTTACCTTGAGGTGTGCCAAAGACGTTGCCTACTCAAGACACATCAAAACACACCCCCACCCAGATGACCAAGCGCTTCTCCAAACACAGGGCGGCTCGCACGGTGAATTCCCTCGTCAACGAGTGTTCGGAGAAAACAGCCGACCCATTTCTTCGAGGTGTTCAGCATTGCGCAACATGTTAAGGCCATTGCGGTTGGGGGTCCTGCAGTTGGAAGGAAATTGCATCGTGCAGAAGAGGAAAAAGAGGGTTCCTGCAGTTGAGGCACATCGGTTTCGCCAAGTTCAAGGCCCCAAACCTTCTTCTGTTGTGATCAGGCCGTGGAGTAGGTGGAAAAAAACAATGCGATCTTTTCGCGGTCGACGGCCCAATAGGGAGACCCCCCAGTTCGACCCCCAAGAAGGAACACAGACCAAAAACCCTTTTCTTGGAGACCTCCTTGTTAAAATACAGTAACAAAGGGCATCGCTACTAGGAGCAAGGATGCTACTAGTAGCTCCTGTCCGTACTACTAGGAACAAGAAGCTACTAGGAGCAAGGGCATTGCTACTAGTAGCAAAGGAGATGATGAACAGAACCATTTGAAGGGGGGCCCTGCAATTTTAAGGCACAACGCTTTCTCCAAGTCACAACCCTTTTTTCTGTGCTTCGGCTGAGCGCTCGTCAGCGCCCAAGTCGCTAGACCAAAAGTCATCAGCGCCTGCGTTCTGAGCGGAAAACCGGGTTCTTCAGAGTGATCCAACTTGATAACCCCAGGTGTGTGGTCACTTCGACCGACACTTCCCCAGTTCGGTCACCGACAAAGAATGTTCGGCTGATTCAAGTCTTCTGAAATTGATTGCAACGTTGACACCCGGACACACCCGCACATCTACAAAGACAAGCATGTTCAGGTTGTGTGTGTGGCCCTGGGGCATGAGGACTGAGAAATGCGGTTGGTGAAGGTGGGGTTTGCACCGCTTTTTTCTCTTACCCCCCTACCCAAACCTCAACGAATCTTCTTATCTCACAACACCACATCAACATCATGCGAGAATGTTCGCATGAAGACTGTTGAGTCATCTCTTCCTCCCGTTGGTATGCATGTTCAAATGAGAAGCCCGGAAAAGAAACCATCGCGCATGAAAGAATCACCGAAGCTCCCACGAATCCAGCTGTATTTCTTGCTCCTCTTTGGAAAAAAAGAAACGAGCAGTGCCTTTGACAAAAGGCCATCTCAGTGGGGGAAATCGTCGCATCAGCTCAGATACTCTACCCTGCAAATGCTCTTCATGTACCATCGTTGCATCTTGCACTGCAAACACCACAAGCATACTCTACCTACTGTTCCCAAGGGCTCCGAAGAAAGAACCATGCCACTCAACTCCTCCATCGCCTTACCCCCCTTCGCGAACGAAGATACCAAAAAGGATCCCACCAACGGAGGTCTCTCATGGTCTCTCGTCTCCTGCGAGTCTCGGGAAGTGCCGTGGCTCCCGCCTTCCCGTGGAACGGGCAAGGAATCCAGCGTGACCTCGGTCCGAGGGGTCCGTGCCACCCGAGGTGCGGTCCCATCCGAAAGCGCCCGAGACGAGGTGCGGAAAAAGCACCCGGAAAGGCCCTCTGAACCGGAACTGCTTCACCCAACATGAACATGAAGTGTGACCGCTTCATCCACCTGAACCTACTGTAGCGGAACATGAACTAGCCCACCTGGAAGTCAAGTTCATTACCACCCACTACCAGGCTCGGGTCAATGACCCATGACTGGACTCTCAGGGACGAGATGGGGCCCCCTTCCCCCCAAAAAAGGATCGGAACTGCAGCCCCCAGCTCCCACCTGGTCGATGTCATCGATTTCGGAGGGCGCCCAACACATTTGCGGGTGCTCTATGCGTGGTTGGGTTCTCTATGGGTGTCGGAGAAAAAGCTCTGAGACGAAGGAGCCCAAATGTTGTTCTCTGGTCCAAAGGGATTGTAAGAATGAAAAGAAGCCTTCAACCAAAGAGATGAGACAAGAATGCAACTTTTTCTCAAAGGCTGATGGTGCCACACTCGATAGACTGGAGCATTCTATCTGGTGCAGGTGCAACATCTACTGAAACACCCACAAATGTTTGGCCACCGCCTCCAGTTATGGGCGGCCACTGCAGCTTTAATCAGGCAGCTTCACCCTGGCAGCTTCCGAACTGCACTCTTCATCGTCAGGACCCACGAACTGTCTTCAGTGACATCAACTGTGGACCTCCGACCGGGTCGGTTGCAGTCCGCCTCCCCGACCTTCGGTGCCTTCGGTCAGCAACTCACCGCCCGTTGTTCCGGGACACGTGTGGTGAAACCCCTGTCCTCGTCTGGGGGGGGCGGGATCGTCAGGTAGAAATGATGTATTTCATGGAAATGAACAGCGAGAAATAAGAGGTTTCACAATCCAAATAAAAGAGGTCTTACAGTCCAAATGGAGGCTGTCTATTAAGATTCTGCATCACTCTCTCAAATGCACTCGTGGTGTCGGAGTGGATGTGGGAGACCGAAAAGCCTTCCCTTTGTGGCAACGGGTCTTGTCACTGATACTGGGGTCCCAGTACTTGCCACCTGAGGCTTCCGAAGGAGTTCTCCTTTCTTTTGAAACAGTTCGCCACCGACATCAGGTCATCATGGTGGCTCGGGAAACATGCCGACACACTTGGGGAGTCTACGTGTCCCGGGTCAAGGGGTATTTTCCCCCGGATCTCCAATCTCCTTGACGACAGTCTATAGTACCTATGCGGTGCTTTGTCTTCCATGATGTCTTCCATCAACAGGACAGTCAGATCACGCCGACCCTGTGACCCTGAAAACTACATAACCCATGCTTACTGCCCTGCCAAACATTGGAACCTCCTATCCCAGGACCGATTCACTGTTGATGTAAGAATTCTCACACCCAAGTTCACCATGTCATATGCTGGTTGAGAAATGCGTCTTCCAAACATCTCGGCAAATGTTGCTCTTCCTCCCCGAGCCATCCAGACCCTAAACCCTAAACCCTAAACCAGTCGAAATGTCTTGAGAAGCGCTGAACCGGTTTTTGGAAGGATTTCTTCCCCCCAAATCACCCCTGCAGGATTGAAGCTGTTTCAGGCGCTCTCTCCAAGCCACTGAGGAGATGAAGGCGATGGTCTCCATCTCCTCCCAACGGAGACAGCGCTGAGGACCGCAGAGGACCGGGATGGTGGTGGCTGAGACCCAGACGACCCTTGTCTGCCACTTGGAGGTCTTTTTGGTGGTCTGAATTCCACTCTTCAATCCTCAGCCTGCCTCTTGGAATTTCGGGTGGTTGATTGGACTGGTCGTGTCCACCTCGACATTCTTCCTTCCATTCTCCACCAGGACGAGTTTACTCCCCCTCAAAAGAAGCCCTAGTAGACCAGGGCGAGTAACCCTGCTCTAGCTTCCACACCAGAATGTGGAACGTGTCAGTGTGGGTAAAAAGAACGTAAACCTGAATCAGGTAGATCTACATCATCCCTGAAAAATATTCCCAGATCATACACAGTCACAGATCTTTCACCCTTTCACCCTCCGTTTCCACCCCCGCTCCAGAGCTAGTCGATGGGCGACGGAGGCCTCCCGGGAACGTCGCACCTGCGGCGTTCTGTTCGATGCGAAGACCATGGCGTCTTGTTAAGTCCAAAGGTCCCTAATCATCGGGTCGACCGTGGTGAAAATATATGAAATCTGAATGGGCATGTATAAACCCTTAGTAGATAAAGGTTGAAAGTGATACTTGAGATTACCAAGCAAACTGCTACTTCACTGTTTGAACAGTGGTGCCCTCTGCCGGAATCTTCGTGTTTGTGGTAAGGAAAGGATGAAGTATGAAGTTGGGATGAAGCTTATTGACTGCAATTCAGTCGGCTTTTTCAGGGTCCATGTCAGTCGGGTCGATCGTCTTAGGCGTGGCTGCATTGGCAAGTTTGTGAGATCGTTGTTTAGCATTTCACAATGTGTTGAAACTTGGTTTTAAGGGTGTCATTCGTCTTTTGCAAGTACCCAATCGATTGCCAGGGCAAACGAGCATCCCCCGCATGTGAATGTTCTTCTCTAAGACTTTTGTGAGCTTGAAGGCACTTCATTTTAAGGCTTTTAGTGCATTGGCAAAACTTGCAGTTTCTTGGTATTAAGGAGACAGTCAAGCGACTGTACGGCATCTAGCCAAATCTAGCCTTCTTTTGCGTGGCATGGAGGTCGAAAAATATCGACAGCAGCACATGCATCTAAAAAAGTGTCATTGTCCGACATCTGGGTTAGAGACGGATTCTGAAACATCTGAAACGAATGGGTCGGATTCTGAAACTGAGATTCCGACTTTAATCCCATCATCGGTATTTCCATCCGGGATGGTCGGCCCTGAATCAAAAACCATTCTCCACTGGATGGATCGGACCAAAAAAACCGACACCCTCATGGAACTGCTGCTAGGACGGTACTATGATTCATATGCTCCATCTTCGGTACTTCGGTCCAACATCTCTACTTCTGGTGCCAATCAAACTCGACCACAGGTCTGCGGCTGCTGGGGTCCCCCACGGCGGCTTTCACCAGCTCACAGGCCCGCACCAGGAGCTCAACGGCCTAACCGGCGACAGCAGGAGATTCCTACCAAGACCTTCTCAGTGACCCAGTGGCTGTGGCCCCGGCAGGTCGCCCACCAGTTGCAGGTCTGTATTACAGGTCACTTACCAAGCCTCCTGGTAGAAATGGATTTCGGACAAACATGTCTGCCTTCTTTGGGAAGAGCGGCACTTCCCGTCCAATCAGCGTTTTGCCGCGACGATTCTAGGAAAGTGGTGAATCATGTATTGGGGTCGCCTCGCTCTTTGTGTTGGAAGGTTTATCTTGCTGAATGAACACATACGGCGTACGGAGTAACACCATTGAAAAATGAAGAAAACCTGGCGCGGAAATAGCCTAAAATCGAGGGTCAGCGCACATACATTACAACTTCTTTTGTAAATTTCATCAGTCGCCCTTCGTGGGGCTGCGGGATCTTGAGATGCGAAACCATGTCCTTGCAGAACGATACACGGTATGCAAACATTGAAGACACAACCTGGTGGCTCTTAGGCAGCAATGAGGCATTTTGGAATGCTACTATATATAATTTGTTCAAGCGCAAAAAATTCTGCTGGCCGCAGATATTCCTACCTAATGCATATCTTCCAGAAATCCGCGAATCCTCCGCAGACGGGACTGAGGCAAAGATTCTTGGCCAGGGTGCTTCGAGGTAAGCGTGACCCCTGTTTTGATAGGAAAATTCCATATGTTGGGTGGTTGGTTTAAAATAGTGGTCACTCAGGGTCCAGGTATAGAGAGGGGGAAGAAAAGAAAAAAATGAACACTTCCCCCAAAGGCTCGGAGCACGTCCGTACGCACCTCTCCCGCCGTGGACACACGCAGCGGCAAGCTACAGAAGTCCACGAAGCCTCGCGGTCGCTCCACATCAAGGGACCAGTTTTTGATGTGGTGGGCCGGTGGAAAAAGAAAGGCCTTTTGAAAAGGTGGTTCATATCGCCTTGGTCAATTCCATGATTTGATTGCAAGTGGAACTTGGAATGAAATACATGTTGTCGAAAAAGACCCAGAATGGCCCATCGTACCAATATTGGGCCCTGCGGGTGAAGCTTCGGTGCAAGCCTACCTCATCGCTGGATGTTGGATCGTGTGGGCATCATTCTTGAAATTTCAGAGTGTAGCATGGTGAGGGCTCTAATTCCTCTGCAACTGCTTCGCCTTGGCACCAACACTCCGTTGGTCACCTCAAACCAAAACCCCAGGCAGTCCAAGCATCTGTGTATTTCTCAACTCCAATGATAACCCAACTAGTGAGACTTTGTAGGGCTCCTCGCCTCGCTCTTCTTGCGCCACAGAACATCGGACAGGGTTCAATACTTCAAGGCTCCAACCTACTAGCTTCTTGTTACTAATTTGACCTGGATCTAGTACCCTAGGGATCCACTGTCACCCTCTGAAAAGGTGATTGGACCCTGGACAACTCGCCTACATCCATCAGTCGAACACATCACCTTCTCAGAGGGTGGCAGTGGATCCATGGCATTAATTGAGTGGTGCTTGGTCTCTCTAATCCGTTCCACGTTGCGCGTTGCAGACTCAGGAGCTTCCCACACGCACCACACGCACCCGCACACAGCGGTCGGAGCCGGTGTCTTTCGATTAGGATCCCACACCGGTGCTACTCAGGTTGTCCACAGGTCCAGCAAAGGCTTCCACCTACGATGTTGCACGGGTTCCGCAGATCACAAGGAGCTCGCTTTAAGCTATATCAGACCGTTCTTCATTGTCTTTTTCTTTGTTTCTAATAGCGATGGCCTCCAACCTACTATATGTAATGTTCTTCCAACAATAACTTTGCAAAAATTTGTGTGCATACCGTTACCTCTTAGACGCCTGAAGTAAGTTTGATTGTCTTGCCAGTTGAGCTCCAGGTTGCTTGCCACATAGGTGATCGAAAGGATCCTACCTCCGCTCCCCACGTATTCTAAAGAGTGTGTCTGAGATGCTACTAGACAAGGTGACAAAGACCCTGTTGCATTTTTGCAAGTGTACTTCTGCTTCGGTTGCACGAAAAAGTTCACATTCGCTCATGCGAGACAGCGTGTTCCTTTCCCTGTACGGCGACGAGTACCCGTCGACCAGGTTCCTGATTGTTGCTGCAATGTTAATGCACACCCATATGTGGATGATGGCCCTGAAGTGTTAAAATACCACATGAAGTTGGCCATTCGCCAGAACCTCAAACCCTTCCACTGTGAAACAATGTCCCTCATCTCCTGTCATGTCCATCTCCAATCGGTGGAACTCTCGACAGACTTGCGCACTCCCTGGAATGCTCATGGTGAACCCTGCATGGCCAGTTCGGACGAACTCCGAAGACCGACCGACCATGGCCCCGGTGGTGCCATTCGCGTCACGAGGCTGCCGGGTGTGTAGGCTTCCTCTAGGGAGACTGGAGACGACCTGCGTTCCGACCTCCAGTTCGGTCGGGAGAAGATCTGACTCGATCAGCCAGGCTGGGGCGAGAAAGGGGAGAGATCTCCCTGAAATGCACAGCGATCTCATGAGATCCGAACGTGGCCTTCGTGTACCCAGGGCCCAACTGGCCTCCACCTGTCTCAGAAGCTCCCCGCGCGCCAGCTCCTGTGAAAGACCTCCCTGAGGCAAACGCCAAGTGAGCCTGTCCCAGGCAGAGAAGGAAGTCCAATTCCCAGCTTCTTCAAAGTGACCTTTTGGAAGTCTCTAAGTGACCTCAAACCGGGGGCATGAAAAAAGGTCACTTTGAAGAACCAGGTCCATGTATAATATCCCATGTTACTCCATCTTGCTCTTTGATCCAGTGGATTCCATTCGGATGGAGTAGGTTTCTGGAACATAGGATCTGATGAGGAACTTTCCAAAAAACGACGGGCTTCAAGTGAAAATGCTGTGATTTGGATGCGGCTCGCCATACCCACTCATGGGCTTCAGTTTGAAGCCGTTTTGCACTTCATGGAACAGTGAAAAAGACTCCTTGCATGATCTTGAAAGACTCACTAGACACGGCCTGGGGTGTATAAGAAAAGTTCCATCCAATTCCAACCCCTTCACAGCTGATGGGGAGGAACACTCCACTGGGTCAGGTCCAGAAGCCAAGACGGAAGCCGAAGGAATCTTCTTAAGAAGAAGTGATGCAAAAAAGACAATCATGTGATGCTGCCTGGATTCTACCTAGCGAGTGGCCATAGCGGTGAATTGGAATCCTAAGACTCTTAGCCAGCAATGATGGCAACGTTTGAAGCCGTTCTTGGGATCAAACATCGACGACAAAACCAGCTCTGGCCCATCTGGCGAAGAAAAGAGGCCTCTCCGTCTCCCTCCAGAAAAGCCAAGCCAAACGCCTTCGGATGTTCTCTTGATCACGAGCCAAAGAGACCAACACCTGGACAGCCTTGCAATCGCGAAAAATCGACTGGGCGGATATGAAAGGGTCTCCGCTGGAGACCAAACATCTTGTGACAATGAAACAAGATGAAACGGTGTTGATCCAGGTTCTCTTGAACTTATGACTTGTCACCAGGGATTGAATAAGGGACCTGGTTTCCTCAAACGAATCCAGCACAAGAACGGGATGACCTCCGGATCCTGGGATCCGAAGACAGACCTCCGGTTTCGCATCGCACCTCTTCTTCGAGTTCGAAGGAAGAAGGTCGTTCGGTGCGGCACGGAACCGATGAGTCCTGAGTCCTCAGTGCAATGGACCAAACCGATGTGTTCAATGTTAAAACCCGAAACCGAAACCGAAACAGGGCCTATGTCTCATGAATGAGCGAACCACATGAAAGCTCCAACATGTTCAAACAATCACCTTCTGGTGGCGGCACCTTTGCTGAAGATCAGCTTGAGCGTCAAGTAGCCGAACAAAGTAGAGAAATGGCCAGAATAGACCCTGATCTGCTTTTGAAAGGCAAACAACAGGCCCATGCCAATCATTTGGCTGAATGAATGACACCTTGATGAGTCTAGCAAGACTCAAAGCCAAACTCCGAAAGTCGCGGCCTTTTCCGCAAACCTTGAACCGCTATGTTACACACACATGATTTCGTGCGTGTCATCCTTGTGGCAGGGTGCACATGCTCAGTTCTGACACCCCGCCTTAAGGGTTTGTGAAGTTAACAAATCCTTACCTCTTTCCGAAAGCATTCCAAATTCAGATGTGAAACTTCTGCTCTCAGTACTTGATGTTCTAGTCTGGAGCTCTGTTTTCCTTGTCTTCGTTGTAGCCTTCATCATCAGTCGCATTGGGCTCTTCATCGACTTCAACCTCTTCGTACTCTTCTTCATTTCCTTCTTCTACTTCGATTTCTTCGTTCTCTGAAGTCTCGTTGCCTTCTTCCTCTGGGTAATGCATGTCAACCCATGCATCTGGGTCTTCACATTCACCCATCTCCTCAGCTCTCTTGACTGCACTCGAAGATTCTGCAGCTTCTGAGCCTTCATCAACTTTCTCCTCATCTGCAAGCGTCTCATTGTCGTCAAAGAAACTGAGACTATTGCCACTTTCCATCCACTTGTTGAACGTGATTGTGGCTGCATTGTATGCTCTGCCATCTCTTCTCCCACAAAGCAACAGCAAATGTTGGAGATACTTCAGGGTGTTCCGTGCATCCTTGATCTCTTGTCGAAGTCCAGGGTCTCTTTGGTACTCGAGTTCCCTGATGAACTCATTGAGGTTCTTGCACGCCAAAGTCAGCGAAACCTCCGGTCCATGGCCCTCATTCAAGAGCCTTCTCCTGAACTCCTCAAACTCGTCTTCATTGAACGGGATGCCGTCTTCACCCCAAGGCAGCATTGCCTGGATGGAACCCAGGACAAACCAGCCACGGCCACTATTGGCCTCATTGTTCTCGATCATCTGTTGTGGCCTCAGACCAAAGTTCACAAGGTCCTCTGCCACCATGTCTGAAAGACTTGGGCGAAAGATGTCATTCTCCATCATCGCCTCTCTCTCTGCCTCTGTTCCTCTCCTCCTCGGTGCCACTGAGGAACTTGGCTCTTCACTTTCTTCTTCTTCTCTCATCTCTTCTTCTTCACTTTCAGGTGCTTCCATAGTGTGTCCAACTTCGTTCTGAACACTCCTCTCTGGCCTCGTCGGCGCTTCTTCATCTTCTGCTGCTGTTGTTGCTTCTGCTGTTGTTGAACTGCTTCCTCTGCCAGCAGCAATATCTCCATTTGACTTTTGTGCAATTCTTCTCCTTGGTCTTGGAGTGTCGTGTCTTGTACCTGTCACTGGTACATCGGTGTACCATGGGTTGTCATCTCCTGCGCTAGGGTTGTAGCCATGGCCATCATCATCATCATCGTCATGTGGCTCATCATCGTTGTCATCAGCCTCATCGTCTGCTTCTTCTTCTTCACCTTCATCCTCTGTGTTAGCATCACCTGCTATTCGCATTGGATCTTCATTTCTCCTCAAGTTCAACTCTGCTCGGATCTCTTTCCATGCAGTCTTGTATCGCGACAGGGATGCTCGAAACTTCTGTAGGTTGAAAACCATCACAGACATCACGAAAAGAAGAAACAACACTGTAACGACCAACAACAAAATGCACCATGTACATTGACGTACTGTGGACTTCATTCCTTCACAACTGTCGTCTTCTGGTGCACACCCTTTCAACCATCCAGCCATCACCATCATCTGCACAATGCGCTGAACACTTGGTGTACTCAAAGTTGGGAAACTCTCACTGCATAGTCCAATGAGTTTTGCCAAGTATTCTCTTCGTTCTCTGCTGAGCGCTTTGGTGTTCAAATCAGCTGGATTCTCCTTTGTCGGGATGCGACCAATCTTGAACCATCCTCTTCTCATCGCTTCCTGTCCCCACAAAATGCGGGTACATAGGTGCTTGGCCCTGCCTGGGCCTAGGCGCTGGAAAAAGGCCTGAGCCGACATCGAATCCAGGTAAAGCTTCATCTCAACTTCAACGCTGTCACCTGGATCTTCTTTGCATCCTAGCAGGAACTGTAGCGCCTGCTTCAAAGCCACTCCTTCGGCAAGAAGACCTGTAGCTGCCAGCACCTCAGCCTCCATTGAACTCAAAGCTACCGAAGTTTGCCCTCTCGAATGAGAGTGGACACAATTGCCGTTGTGGAAAATCAAACCTGAGCTCGTACTCCTTCTCGAGGATTTTGATGATGCCCAGTCACTGTCACTGAACAACTCAAGCTTGTGATTTCCACCTTTCTTCACTTGGTCTGACCTCAAATTCTTCCATCTGCAGAAGACACTGTTCTGACCTTCATTCTTCTCATATCTCAACACCATATCTTGTGTTGCCTGCAAGTAGGACGTGAGCTTCTTGATGGCTGCAAGTGCTGTCTTTGTTGGGTTGGCCATGTACGTTGACAACAATCGTACACTGTGTTGAACATCAATCCTCTCCTGACTTAGGTAGAGGCATAGGCCAAGAGCACTTCTGAACAACTTGCTGTCCTCAGCATTCAGCCGTTCCTCCTTCGAAACCATTGCAGCGTCGAAGACGTCCAGGCTTGCATGCGAAGGCACACCTCGGCCCCGCCTGTCCTGAATCTTGAGCATGCTGATCAACTTCGGCACGTACTTGCCATTTGCAGCAATCTCCAAACCATCAGCATCAAATGTCAATCGCCTCTTGAGGTAAAACAATGTCCCAGGTCGTGATGTTCCATAGGGACCATCTGATTTCAACTTCAGAAGCTTGGAAAAATGACTGATGAACTTGTCATGCTCTTCTTCTGCTGCAACTAAGATGATGTCATCAATGTGCACGGACAGAAACTGCTTGCCATCTTCATGTCTATAGATTGTGCCTCCTCGAAATGGGCGAAACTGGAAGTCTGAGCATAGGGCGCTGAAATGTTTGTGCCACTCTAAAGCAGCATTCCTCTGTCCTGGCAAACAGCGCATCAGCTTCCAGAAAACTAGACCTTCGTTGTTCATGATCTCTCGAATCCATGTAGGCACTTCGATCACCACAAACTCCTTCTGGACAACCTGTAGGAAAGCATCTGAGATGTCCATCACTGAGATCATCAGGTCCATTGTCACGCAAAGTGACATCAGCAGTTTGATGAATGCTAAAGGGCTCGTAGGGCTGAAGGTGTCAACATCCAGCATTCTCCACTTCGGAATTCTCGAGCAACCAATCTAGCCCTCCGGATCCAACTGCCTTCTCTGAACCTCCAATCAAAAACAACTCTTGTGTCCAGCTTCATGGCATCATCAACGTTCTCACCTGCTTCCAAATTGGCAATCACCTGCAGGTCATGTAGTCGGTTCACTTCACTCAACATTGCCTGCTGGTCTAGGACTTGAAGCTCTTCCACACTTACCTGTGGTGGACCATTGCCTTCACTGAAAAATCCTCTTTTCTTCATCTCCTCATGGCTCAACATTGCTTCTGAGCTCGATGCCATTGCTTGACTCCAGTCATAGGAATCTTCGTCTTCTTCTGCTTCGGCCTCCTGTTCATCTTCATCGTACAACTCAATGTCTTCCACTCTTCTCACCTGCCTCTCTTGGTCTTTACTCTCCTCTTTCTTCTGCGCTTTGGTCACCGGCTCTTGAGCTGGTAGATCAGGGTCAAAATGCACAGCTTTTGTAACACTTCCACCTTGCACTTCATCTTTTCTCTTTGGAGGATTCTTCTCAAAGCGTCCTTTCTGTTGCTTGTCCTCACTCATCTCCTCTGCACTGACCTCCGCTGGTCTCTTCGCTGACCTATCTGCCTCTGCTTGCGCATCGCCAGCTGAAGCGGAAGCGGATGTAGCCCCGCCTGAGTCAGCATTTGTCTCCTCAGCTTCAACCTCAATCTCTCTGTCCTCATCTGGATGCTCTTCAGCGTACTTTCGAACATCATCTGCATCCTGATCTGCTTCTCCATCTTTCCTCTTTTTGTCTCTTCTTGAAGCTCTCGAAGTTTCATCAGGTTTTGAAGATGTATCAGCCAACAGCTCGGGTGTTGGAGTTGGAATGGGCTTCGGTGTCAACTTTTGTATGCACTCCTCTTCTCATGTCCCACGGACCAACAATGGCGTTCACCAAAAGCTCTCCATTCCATGACTCTCCTGTCTTTCGAACTGCCTTACATCTCACCACCTCATTGTTGTTCACAAGGACAAGGTCGTGGTCCATATGGTCCTTGCCCAACCATGCGCCGGGCCTCCACTGGGACTTGTACTTGGCTTGAAGAGGATCTAGGCCGTAAACTGTTTCTCCAAAGCAACATACTCGTCCTTTGTATGGCCTGCCTTTGACTGACAAGTAGGCTGTCATTCCTGTTGCACTGGTGACGTGATACCTGTTGAGGAGCCAACAAGCATGTACAACAGCCCATGAATGCAAGACATGACTCTCATCGAAGAGGATCTGGGCACGGTCTTGTACATGTGCAATGATTGTCTTTGCTTGTGCTCTGACTGTTTGAATGCACCGCTCTGCCAATGACGTTCGTGCCTTGTCATAGAACTTGCCAGCTTGTAGGATCGTGTGCAATCCATTGTTGCTCCGAATCAGCTTTGCCATCCTCGCACCAGCAGCTAGCACCGGCTCGCTATCATAGGCCAGTTCCACTGTCTCGTAATGGCCCAACGTCGCCAAGAACTCAGCAATCGCCTCACCAATCACTCCTTGGTTCTTGTTCTTCAAAGGTTGAACCTGTAGGAACTTGCTCCATACATCAACGCACAGTAGGAGACTGTTGCTAGCTGTCTGGAAGAAGATGTCCACCTGCACAGTGGGATTTGTTCTGACTGCAACATCTGCTGGATCGCTGGCATACTTGATGTTTGCCTTGCTTTTGCCCATGACACAAAAACTGCACCACCTTTTGAATGGAAGGTGGGTGACTTCATGGAGTTTCCGCTCCTTCTCTGTTGGTTGAACTGGGGCATCAACAAACCTTGGCTCTGGACACAGCTTTGCGTAGTCTTGGCGAGCAACCTCAAGTGCACGTCTCTTCAACGACTGCTCATAGGCATCTCTGATCCTGTTGAAGATCTTCGTCTTGGAACCTGAGCTGCTCAACTTCAAATATTTTGCTGCTTCCTTGAGGTCTTTCACACTGGATCTCTCTGTTAGCTGCATCTCGCCAATGAACAAAGTGTCCTCTGTGCCTCTGGGCTTGAACGAAGGCGCAATGATCGGGAACTCTGGAATGTCTTTCCCTTCAATCTCTTGCTCTTCAACCTTCTCACCTTCTGTTGTCTCCTCCATCTGAACCTCTTGCTCATCTTCCTGTTGTGCTTCAGGTACTGGTGGTTCATCACCTCCAATGAGCGTACCAAAGCTACCGAGGTTCTCCTCACGGTCGGACAGAATGGTCAAAATCACGTACTGTTCACCTGAAGGGATCTCGGAGATTCGACCAAATGGGTTCTCCTGTTCCAGAAACTTTTGTGCCACCTCCACAACTTGCCAACCTTCTTCTGGATTGATCACCTTCTGAATCAATGTCGTACGGAATGCAAAGTTTGCTGACCAAACTGCTCTCGGATCGGCGAAGTGAACTCCAACGCTCCTCATGTGGGGATGGTTGTTCGTGACATCCCACCTGCCATAGGGTAGTTCAGACTCATAGTTCGGGCTGAGCCTGATCACTGCCCGCACTTCATACAACTCCTGGTCAATCTCTGTTGCCGTCACCTGACAAATCATGGCCTCAATGGCAAATGAGTTGCGTTGGAACATCACTGGAATCTTCGCCTCCTGATCTGGCGAAATCAAGAACTGCTCTGGACCATCGCTCTTCAACATCCATCCACTCTTGTAGAGCTCACCCAAGGACAGAATGCAGTTGTGGACATTTCCAACCAAAAACCGGTGGTGAATTTCAACTTCCTCACCAGACTTTGCATCGAACACCACCAACGTTGCATCTTGCTGTCCTGCAGTCCTTAGGCTTGTACCTTGGCAGTCTTGAAGTCGAACGTTGCTCTCACCAATGTTCTCGTTGGCGTAGCTCAAGGGCAACAATGAGACATCTGATCCACTATCAAGGATCACCACTTTCCTGCAAGTCTCAACAACTTCTTCTTCATTGATCTCCTGAATGACCACGCAAACAGAACTGTCAGCATAGGTGCTCACTGAGGGCGGACCAATGTGGAAAATTCTCCTCACTGCAGTGTTCAAGGTCGATGCATTCGAAGCACTAGCTGTCGTGTTTGTTGTTGACATCTGATGACCTTGCTGCTGTTGAACATTGGTCTCTGTAATCTGCTGCGCCCTCTGTGGACAATCGCGGCTCCAATGACCATAGCCATAACACACTCTGCACTGGTTTTGACCAACATCGGAACCTTTCTTGCCGCTGCTTTTACCTTTCTGTTTGCCCTTCGACTTGCCACCTTGCTTGCCCTTGTTCTTTCCTTTCGACTTACCACCTTTCTCGAACTTGCCTTTGCCTTTCTGTTGTCCTCCACGGCCACCAAAAGGAAACTGCCACCAACTCTTGCCTTTGTCTTTGCCCTTTCCTTTGTACTTGCCCTTTCCTTTACCTTTCTCTTGCACTCGGTCCACCTCCATCGGCGCTGGACCATTAGGATCGGGCCTCACATTCAAGGACTTCATGATCGACTCCTGCGACCAAGTTTTGCTTGCCTGCTCATGTGACAGAACAGCCTCTCTGATCTCCTTGTAGGTGGTCGTCTCCTTGATGGTGAGCTGGAGGTGCTCTCTCACCCTGTTCTCACTGCATCGAATCAATGTTGCTGCCTTCAACTCTTGTGGGTATGTTGTTCCTGACATCTTCTCAAACTCTTGCACCAACTGCTCATAGCTGAGCACATTGTCGAGCACTGTCTTGTCCTTGGCAAACGAGGGATAGCTTGCCAGAGCCTGAGCAAGGGCCAGACTTCGTGCCCGAGTGCTTGGAAGGTATTCCTTGTGAAGCTCCTTCCACAATGCGAAACCATTCCGCTGCTCCATGCCTGATCTGACCAGGTGCAAGCATCGTCCTTTGAGGTAGCTGGTCAGGATTGCAAACAACCGGGTTGAAAACATCTGTTCATCCTCTGTATATGCAGACATTGCCGGCATGTGATCTAATTCCTCAACTTTCTCTAGAAAAGCTTTGTACTTCGGCTCTGCAAATGTCAGCCAGCTCGTGAACACAAACTTCCACGTCAAGAAGCCATGGGGATCACTTCCATCAAAAGTGTCTGGGTTTCTCAACACCTTGGATGCGGCCGTCAATCCAGCCTGCAGTGTTCCAGCCACACCTGCACTCGAACTTGAACTCGAAGCTCCACCTGCCGTCTGCAATGCTGTCAATGCATGCTCGGCTGCACTTGCTGCATTCGTGGCTGCAGCTGCAAGTTGCGACATCTGTTGGAAGAACTGTTCATCAGCTTGCATGCACTGAGTGGATCGCACCAAGCTTAGAAAAACCAATGTCCGTACCTGCAACCTGCACTCACTCTTCCTCCTAGCTACTTTCTTCTTCTCTGTCCTCGAAGATCGCCTCACACTTGCTGTCCAGCTCAAGCGGTTCATCAACCAGGTGATTGACAAGCTGAGGATCCATGCAACCCAACAACCTGTCACACCTGTTCTCCTCCACACGCTGCTCAAAGCCATCATACACCAACCTGTCAACTCTTCAGCCAACAATGTACGACCTGTATGAACAACTGCCTGCTCAAACTGCTTCAGCTTCTCCTTCATTTTCAACATCGTGCTCAACAGCTCATAATGCCTCTGGTTGCGAATGAATGGCCAATGCAAGACTTCTCTCAAGAAATCACTGCTTTCGCTCATCGACCACATCAACAAACTAATGGCCTCGAAGAACCTGTTCATCCTTGCCAGATTCAACTCGCTCGCTTCCACAAGTTCATCTGTTGGGCTTTCAACACTCTGGTTCAAGTCTTCGATGGTTGAACTCTCATTCATCTCCTCGGTGAAGATCTGTTTGCTCTTAACTTCCGTCCTCAACGGCCATGTTCGACCTGCCATGACCTCTCCGGGCCAACAGTCCATGAAGCCTGTGACCATCTTCTCACACACAACCTCACCACTTTCACAACTCTTCACCTGCATGCCACTCGACCTGCGCCTCCTTCTCAACAACTTCAACTCAAAGCTTGTAGCTCCTTTGTTGCTCATCCTGCTCACCTCGTAGGCCTTGAACCCACTTGCAACCTCATGCCAGGCCTCAAACCCAGTCACCACACGCTGCTCATCCAGCATCGTCGAATTGCTGTCCCAGGAGCCCTCCGTCGTCAAGCTTTGGCTTCTGCTGCACGTGGTGGGACCATCCACTGCAGCTTCCATCGCGAGGTGCTCCATCGGCAGGAACAAAACCTGCCATGCGACATGGCACCAAGCCAAGGCGCGGCCGGGTAGCATCATCGCACCGGTCGGAACCAGTGCTCCGCTACCATCCGAAAGTCGCGGCCTTTTCCGCAAACCTTGAACCGCTATGTTACACACACATGATTTCGTGCGTGTCATCCTTGTGGCAGGGTGCACATGCTCAGTTCTGACACAAACCGTGACTTGGCAATCAATATTCTTATTGGCAAGAGGACCGTCAGTATGTAGTTTGTCCTAGATTCCTTGATGGTCCCTCTCCAGCACCACATCTGACGAAATACGCATCATCTCTCCTCTGTAAATCGGAGAACCCTTGCCACAAACCTTTCGGTGAAACTTTGGGACCATGGTGATCTCTGCGACGTCCTCACTCATCTCCAGCAGCCACCCTTTCCGGAACAGGTGCAAAAACCTCCGAACTGCCACGAAATCCGTCCACGACCCTCTCGCCTTCGCCAATCGTCCCAGCTCACGACTCTCCTTGGACCTCTTCGCCAAGCTCCGCGCCCCCAGCTGCAGCAGCTGAGCCCCACAGCTGTCGAGGCCTCAACGGCCGCTCAGGTGTTTGCACATCACACAAGAGCTGCAACGACAAACCCCCCTAAACCCCCCTTCTCCCCCCACATCCGGGCGAAAATGTCCTGATTAAGCATTGATCTTGGAAGTGGGACAGTGGGACCCAAAAATGTACGGAATTCCGTCCAATTCCCACGGACTAAACCTCCACAACCCCAAATTCGGGATTCGGAGGCACCGAAGTCGCATGCAAAAAAACATTTACGTTTGGTCATCGAGAATCCTGCATCATCAGATCCGGAATTGATGATGTTCTGTGATTGTTTTTTGCTAATTGGAACCCCGGGGGCGAAGGGGTGTTCAACCACGCGCTTGTGGGAGAAGATCTATATATTTCGTCTATCGCACAAAAACGCGGACGCGCTGGACAAGCATCCCATTGCACACTGTCAGTCCAAACGACATGAAATTTTAATGAAATCGTCTGATTGTCCTCTTTCTGAACTTGGCACGGGCAGTCCGCACTACACAAGAAAATCTCCAATAACTGGACATGAATTTGTTGCTCCTGCATTGGCGACATGTGGTTTGCGTCAATATACTTGCGACATTTGCAAGGTTATTACCACGTGGTATGAGTTTGTTAGACACTGCTGCTTTCCAAAGTGTGAGCCACTTCAATGCGCCACGCGAGCATATTGACACCATAAGACGTCAGTGTAGCACATGTGCCCACATATGCACAAGTAAGCAAAAAACAGGAAACCTCTTCTAGGTCCAGGCTGTGGAGCCCGCTAGCATGCAAGCCCAACAGAATGACCCGATGTCCGCATCTCGGCGTGACAATGTGTTCGCATGACAGCCTGACACACTGTCGGCGCGACACCGCGCCAGCATATCACCGTAACAATATGAATCATATCAGCGTGTCTACACGTCTGTGTGACAGACCTCTCTCTAAGTAAATACATACTCATACACAATGTCACAAAAATATTGATATATGCACGCACCACGCCGACATGACACCATGCCAGCATATCGGAGTGGCAACACCTTAGCGTGTCAGAAGCATAACACGTTAGCAGGTTAGCACAAGCCGCAGGGTTGCCTGACGGCATGTCAACACGTCAGCGTGACAGCAGGTCACAAGCATGACGTGTCAGCCAAAGGCCGTGACAACATGATCGTAGCGGCTTCTCATCATATCTGCAAGGCGCTCCGCAGCTTGTGAGAAGCTGCTCTGGAACTCTGCTCCAGAACCTGCTCCGGAACTTGCTCCGGAACCTGCTCCGGAACCTGCTCCAACGTCTTTACTATGGCTAAAGACCCCTAAGCTTCGTTGTTGGGGAAAATAACCAGAAAGCACCAAAGCACCGCATATCCCTGTCGCATCCCGTGACGCTTGCTCCTGACGCGGGTCGCGCGACCACTCGCGCGACCACAGAACGCGCGCGCGCGCCTTTGCAGGGCCATGGAAAGCGCCGACCGCGGGGATCCTTCAAGATCATCTGGAGGCCCTCCTGGACGTGCCGCTGAAACCCAGGTCCGACCCGGTCAACAGGCGACCAACGAGTCGTGCGGGGGGGGGAGAGGGGGGGAGGGTGGGCTGGTCCGACAGAAGGGGCGGCTGAATCGGAGAAGGGTCGCGGGAATCAGAGACTGAAGAGTGAAGGGATGTCAAGGATCGCACCTGAACCTTTGCAGAAAGGACTTTGGGTGCTTTTGGGTGGGTATCTACAGCAGTGGCGCTGGCAGGAAGTTGTGAACCATGTTTCTTCCTAAAGTGCCAATGGACTCTTGAGTGCGGTCGGCAGGGGTTGGCTCAAACTTTCCCTCTTTTCAATCCCAACCTGACAGCCGATCCAGCAAACCCACGCACGTTCTTACAGCAGAAACACCCAGACCCGCTTAAGGTGAACTAGAAACCTTGGGTTCCAAATGAAGCAGTAGGGTTTGCTTGGAATGGGTTTACCCCTGGCGGGCCAACCACGAGTGCATGTTCCTTGCGGCAGCCACGGGGCTCCGGATTAAACCAAAGGGCTCAAACGCCTCTTCGTCCACCTGGCTCTGAAAAAAGCGAGCTTCCACCCCCTCGCAAGTTACAGCCTTAAGATACCAACCGTCAATGGACACTGCAGATCACCTTGAATATGGGTCCTGCTCTGCCGACACCCCTGCTCAACCCAACTCCTTACTTTGGAGCTGTCCATTGGCCCTGAAGAGCAGCAGCTTCGGTTCAGTCGCTTCCTGGCCGTGGAAGAAAGGCCCCAGTGAACAATTGGCCTAATTCGGGCGCAAGTTCCCCAGCGAAGAACGGAGCTCCCTAGCGAAGCTTTGCCCAGATTTGAGGCATCAAACTCCTCACCTCTTCGAATCTCGCAATATGTCTAGTCACTTCTCTGGAAGATTTCATCAAGGTTGAAATCGACATTCCCAACCCACACACGTCGACCATCCCCATCACGTGAGGTCGGCCCACACCCAAGTGGCTTACCCTCACCCAAATCGAAACAAACACCAACAGAAAGAGACAACAACTCCAGACCAGCGGCTCCAAAACCTGGGGTCCTCTTCTGTGCCAGCTGACATCTCCCACCTTCCCACATTGGAGTGTAGTAGAACAGGAAGACCGGAAGACCCTTGATTGATTGAGGAAGGGGGGTCACTTCTGGGATCTGCGGATCTCCTGGGTGTAGGTGCACAAATAAGACCTAACATTCTCACAGCCTGTAGTCATTGCTTACCCTTTTGCTGATGTGTCGGCGAATGTAAACTCATTGATGGATTAAAACTCCTCCGCATGTGGAGTTTTATTCATTGGACCAAAGAGTCATCGTACCAGCACCACGGATTTCGGGTGGTTGTTGGGGGAAACTACATAGTCAGGGGCCAAGAGTGTCTAGAAACAGCCCTTTCCGTGGTGGTACACAGAGACTTCCCCACTTATCACCTCGTCCAGGCCATAAAGCTTCGCCAGCGCGCGGGGCTCTGCTACTCGCGGCCATTCCCGTTCACCTGGCGCACCGTGCGCACAGGGCACATCTGGAGCTACACTTGGCCGGCCACCGACTTGTTGGCTCAAGAGCAGCATGCGTCCAAAAGAACTCCAAACCCTTTGGTCCAAGGAAACCATGAATGAAAAGGTGTTTTCTTCCCACCGCCTCTATCCACAGACACCCCCTATCCACTGCCTCCCTCACCCAGGGGCGCTTCACAGACCAGCAGGCTGCCGCCGCCGTGCGTCGCCCACACGGCAGTCACGAGCTCCGACAAGCGCCTCGACCGAGCAGGGAAGAAACAAGAAAAACACCGGTCGGTGGTTGCTTCGGCACCGAAAGGGTGGGGGTCAGAGGGGTGCTTTCAACTACTCCAACAGGCTTAACTGTCTGCGGAGATGAAGAAAGGTACCCTGGTTCTTCAAAGTGACCCAACTTGATCCCCCCCATTTGAGGTCACTACGTTAGGCCCAAGAAGAGTCACCGGATGGGACTGAACAGAGTTCCGGTCACGTACTGAAGAAGCTTTCTTGGCTGCATTTCGGGGATCAGAAGATCTGAAGAGGAACGTCCTTTCATTTCGGCAGGTGCCAACGACACCTTAGATTGGAGCGAGAGCAAAAAGTTTGCCGAGCTTCGGAGTCTTGAGGGCAATTGCGAGACCTGAAGCACATCAACAAGGGCTAATGTAGACTCTTGATTAAGAACACCAACCCCATTTTGACTGTAAACCTCTTCATCGGGGCCTTGATGAATCAAGAGTTTACATTAGTTGGCCTGAAGGTTTTTTTTGGGGGGGGATTCAACCGTCTAAAGATTCTACTCTACGTTTTTTTGATAGGGTTTCGGTGGTTTGATTTGATGCCTTCACTACCAAATCTTCCTACGCATCCTTCCGAGCACCAGCCTGTGCAGCTCATCCACATTGGGAACTGAGAAGAAAAGCGCTATCACCTGGCATCAAGCGCGACTCATCAAGCGTGACTTCTCCCACCAAGTGGATCAAAAATCAAGGCTGATTTTCGTGCGACTTCCACAGCGATCTCGGCAGTGCCAAAACCCTTTCCCCTCCTGGCAGCTGGCAGCCGGGGCCCGGGGGAGCTGTTCTGGCCGCAGCGGCGGGGGCGCGGCACGGTAGGCGGCCAACAAACCCATGGCCGCCTGTGCCTTTGGCGCGTTGGGCAAAGGGTCATTCGAAGTGCTGCTTCCACGGGTGAGATCTTCCAACTTCAGTTCTGCCACATAAAGAAAGTCAAAAAAAACAAAAACTTAAATAAAGTGCGCAGTTTTCTTTTGGTCCAAACAATACTTGCACAATTTCCAATTGGGGAAGCCAAGATCAAACTGTGCGACAGTTCATCTGCCTGCGGGGTGGAGCTTCGGTTCAGCAAGGAAAGCTCCTGAAGAAGCACCACCGAGGTGCTCCGCTATAACAAGCAGCCCAGCAGGAAGGATCCCCACGAAGGGGGCTACCACACCGGACCCTTAACTTAGCACCTCCAAGGGGAATCCAAGGAGTCACCTAACACTTTGAAACGGATCCAAGGAGTTCCCCATTCTTCAAAGTGACTCAACTTGTTCCCCTGGTTTGAGGTCACCGGTTTACAAAGGTCACTTTGAAGAAGCTGGCAAAAAAATCCTTTGCTGCTACAGCTTACACTTACACAGAATTCATGTTCGCTCGACTACCCTCGCACCGCAACTTTTTCTCTGTAAGGGGACGTTGATGCCCCACGACCCAGGCTCAGGGGTCGGCTGTACAGGGTTCCTCCACTAGTCAATCCGAACAAGCCTCCTCAGCGTCCAATTCCAAGGCATAGGCCAGGTTGACGGCACGTTGGCTTTCCTGGCAAGATGCTGAGAACCCTTTGATGCAATGCGACTTTCGAAAGCTTCCACCATAACGGAGGAGGGCGAGCTCAACCCGGCGCTGCTGTAGCCTGCACATGAACTCTGGCCGAACACCTACATTTGTGAAGGCCAATGCAAATGCGCTTGCAAAGCACCTAGCCAGGAACATCGAATATGCGGTCTCGGTCGCAGTGGCAAACTTTTGCGCGACACAATCAAACCCCAATGCAGCTTATGGTGGTGAGTGGAAGAAAAACCAGTGCACTTTTGTGCAAAGCGAAGAACTCGTTGGAATTAAACGCAAGCATGGTACGCTTCAAACTTGCGCTGCCATATTGGCATGAATGAAAAACGTTGTATTTCAACCGATGGGCAACGGATGTCCAAAAGGAAGTCGCACAAAAGAGACTGTACTGTGGCTTTTCCACACACAACCAGTGTCAACAGAGCATGTGACTATTTCGGCTGATGAAGTTCACTTGCAATAGAAACTCTATGAAACTCCGTCAGATTGGGACATCACTCATCTGTGTGAAGCGGTCCCGCACCTCGCGACCATCTTTTCCTGTTCAGAAAGGGTGGTGCAAGAAACATTCCTACAAGCCACTCCCACAAAAGACGAGTAGCTAAGTCCGCAATGACTACCTGGGATGCAACCTTCTTTGATCGGATGTGATCAACTCCAAGGCAACTCTTAGTCCAACTTGTTTTTTAACAGGCTAAGACTCGAGAAGTGCGCGAAAAGATCTCTATCACTAAGCATTCTGACAAATCCGCACCAGAAGCTGCAAGCTCCTGACGCGGCTTATACAAGTCAACCTTGGCTTCATCATGACCAGCCTCAACATGCAACGCCTGACATCCACGGTGCATGCACAGCTCCACCCAGATTGACACTGGGCTCCATCAGCAGCTCCTGAACACGTCTTCAAAACATCTATATACTTGAAGCACAATCGACGGCCATGAGGATCTGAGGAAAAATGGTCTCTTCCTTGAAGCTGCTTGAGGTTTTGCCCTTTGCCATGTTTGCCCTTGCCCCTTGCCCTTCTCCGCCTATTGTATGGGCGGCATTGCCCTTTCTGGTGCCTGATCGGAGTGGCTGCAGCATCCTTTGCTGGCACCTTGGGCAATGGGAGAAGGTAAAAAAACAAACTTCGTAGCTTTGGAGAGCGTTCATGATGAGTGTGTCCATCGGCAGTAGGTTCGACTCATCACGTCAAACTCCAACATCATCTCGGATCATTTGAAGAAAGACTTGTCGATTTGCCTTCACCATCCGCTGCAGTGTTGGGCGGCTGTAATGGAGGTGGGTCATTCCGAAGCGAGAGGTCAGCTGAATATTTTGTTCAAGGCGAGACCAACTGGACACGTCTGCAAATGCAAATGCAACAGCACGTCGTCTAAGGGCCTCGTATTGATCTGGTCTGAGGCACGGACGCTCCTCCTTAACAAGGAGTTTGTCACTGTCGACTGAAAGCTGCTTGGATGTCTTCGACTTTGTAATCTCAAAGTCATGCGACGAACATCTTTGAATATACTGCGGACGGCTTTAACTGTCTCTCACTCACCAACCCAGGGAGCAAAATAATGCGTGAGCCTTTAGAGCTTGGACGAAAGACTGTGCCGTAGTGGCATTACTGCAAAGCAGAAGTTGGAAGTATGCCCAAGCTTGAAACTCATCAATTGGAATGAACATTGATGGTTCGGCTGAGGAAGCTTTAGGATTCTGGCCAAAGAGGTCTTCCTCATTTGGGGAATCTCACAAGGCGGACCAGGCGGCCCGACAACACTCGAAGCAGAACAAGCGCTCCATCATCTCCTCATTCACGTTTTCGTTTCTTCTCATGCCACCGTCTCCTGAACCCTCATGAGCTCTCAGCGTCACCCTGACCGGGAATCTCCGCACCTTGACCAGGTCTAAGAACTGAATTATGTAAAGTTCATGAACAAGACTCTTCAAGACCTTGAACTACAAGCTCGGCAAACGCATTGTTTGGTCTCACAAAGCATGAGGTCACTATTCTCACGAACTGTTTATTGCTCATTCGGACCATTTATTCCACAGACAGAAGAATCGTCGTGGCCGGCCTTTTTCATGCCCACCTTCACCGGGCTGTTCGGACCAAGTCTGGTCAGCCGGCTCGAGAGCTCCGCTCCGCTGTAGCATCTGTAGCCTTAAAAACTCCACATCGAAGCTGGAACTATATCATCCTCCCAACCTCTTCTCACAGCAATAAACTGCTCACACTGGAAAAGAACTCACTGTTCCCCCTCCATGTCAGAATCCAATCCCCAAGCCCACCACGCACTTGTCCTCCACGCGTTTCCTTCAGAACGAGAACACAAAAAATCTCTCCTCCGCCCCCAGCAGCATGGCTTCCCGCCGCAGCGCGGCCAACAGCGAGCGCCACGGCAACTGCTGCCGAAGCGCGCAATGGCGCAGGCCCTGGCTGTGCAGATGGCGATTGGGGTGCATCAACAAACTCATCTGATTGGGGGCGGTGCAGGTGTTTCAGCACAGACTCTGGCGATTCCCACAGCACAGTTACTTGCCTCGTGCCGACTCCATCGTCTACGATCGGCTCGTCTACGCAAAAAAAAGAACTCGGTGAAACATTGGAGGGGACAATACAGCAGTCGGGGGTATCCAAAAATAGACCGCCCGAACTCCATGGTGCTAAAAAGGCCACCACCAACCACTCAAAGACCACCGGCCGACCTTTTCAGCCCCTGAGCATTCCATTCCGACCCCCCAACTGTCCACTGGAGTCAAAGCACACAAGAAGAGGAACCCCCGGGCCGGTTTCATGCAATTCTAATCAGTTTGTAGAAGGTTTGTAGAAGTTCTCATCCTTGTCTGGCAGGCCTTTGTTAAAACCCTGAGCTGCGGGGGTTCATAGGACAAAGTAACTCTGAATTGCACCAGCTTTCAACCATGGAAAGAGAACTCCTCCCAGCACCCGACGTGCATCTGCCAGACCTCCCAAACCCGCCCACCACCCGCCGAACCCCACCCGCCCACCACCCGCTGCCACCGACCGCGACCGGCGACCGAAGCATCGCCGCTGGGCGGAAGCCGCACGGCCGGTGCCTCCAGCAAGTTCTTCATGCAAGATGTATTCGATCGACCTGCAGGACCAAGACAACACCCCCGGAGGACGGGCGCAGAAAACGAATGGTTTTGACCCGTTGGTACTCAGGCTTTCAACTTTAGGGGTACCACCACAAAAATCGGTAGATGACACCCAGCCAGTTTGAATTCCCTCAGTCGATGTCGACGGTGAACCTACGCCGGACCCGCACACTGCGGTTGTTCTCACGTCCGATGTGAGAAGTAATCCCTGCTCCTTCAACAGAAGCATACTATGGTGGTCCCACAATAGCTGGAACAGCTCTGTGCTGCCACTTTTCTGAGGAGTTTCACTCACTGTCCTACCTTTCGCAGAGTACAGTACAAAAATGGATGCATGATGCAAGGGTTGACAGCTAAATCCAGGATGAAAACCAATACAAACCGATATTCCATTTCGAGGATGGATGTGGTTGTTGAAGAGAGTCACACTTGCCGATACAAACACAACATTCATCGTTGCTTTGCTTTACAAAAACCCTGGACACAGAAGTTCATGATCTGAGCTCCACTTGGCGCATCCAAACCATCCCCCCGTGCCCAGCCCACCCCCTTTCACCGAGTCACATGGTGTACGCCACCTGCCCTCATCACTGGGAGTCTCCAACTTCTCAGTGAGACGGCCAAAGGACACGCCCGCCAACCACGGCAATAACACGTCATAGAGCACCTCTGTGGGCGATCAAGGACGGTGACCTATCGAAGTATGGTCATCCTGAAGGACCGTCTCTGTCACGAACAAGCGTCGAGCTGGAGTCGCAAATGTCACCTCTTCTTGGGATCTCAAAGTTCCGTCTGTCGAAGGTCCCAAAAGAGTCCTGGATCTTCCAAAAGCACCTCTACCTCCACCTCTTTTGAGCACTGTTCAGACTGACGACGAATCGTGATGGCTCGAATCGTCTTCGCTGTTCTATGCCCGTACGGGCTCCAGTCGTACCTTCAGAGAAGGCGGGACTGAGGTGGGTCCAAATACCTTCTGAAAAGGTACACCAGGAGCCCTAGGGATGTGTTTCCAAGGCTGACCAACTTGAAGCTAGACTCTTAGAACTATATTGCACCTTGCCAGACATGGATTGAAAAACCTCTCCATCTCGGGGGGTGTGAATCAGAATCAAGAGTCGATCCTTTTACGTGCAATTTTAAGGAAACACTCCTTCCTCCTTTAGTCGATCCTTTCTTGCTCCCTAAAAAGGACCCGGAAGGATCGAGGACCAAGGACCACCGTGATGACTGGTGTGGAGGAAAACGGAGGAACCATGGAACGCACACGAAGATCGAGGAAGGCACACTCTGACTGACATGGTTACGTGGGTGGCATGGTCCCTTGGAATACGACGGAATCCTCCAGAAACAGTGGGTGCCATCCACGTCCATCTGACTGACATCATCACAGTGTAAATGCAATCCAGACTCCAAGGCGAAGCGATGTCACAATGTCAGACTTTCCCCTTGTTCATGTGGATCTTGGGGTGTCCCCAGTGTCCCGAATCAATTAACCCAAAAAGACACTTTGGCAGACTTTTCCTCTGACTGGGTAGGAAGTGGCTAAAGAATAAGAGAAGGTCAAGCAGTCAGGAAGTAAAGGGTCCAGACTCCAGACTTGAAGGTCCAATGAAGGGTGAGTGCCTTGGAAAAGTGATAGATACATCACACTTGTTGAGCTGCATCCATGTCCAATTCGAAAGAGCCCCACAAAAGTCGCAGGTTGCCTGGAAGGAGAAGGCTTCAAGGAAGAACCTCTTGGAGGACCACCCCCACCTCAGTTGTGCACCTCAACCTCTTCCACTTGGTCCTGAAGGGTTTTCGGAGTTCTTGGAGCAAGTAACTGGTCTTGGAGATGAAGAGTCGCGTACCTTCAGAGCGGTCAGTCCTGGTGGAGCAGGACAGTCCTGGAGCGACTCCCAGATGGCGGTGAGCCCGGAGGATCGACCACCCGAAGCCCGACCGGCGGCTCGGGCACCTCCGCGCGGTGATACTCCGTGGCGTTGGGGACCCATTGCCCAAAGGCCATGGCCCAGAAGCCTGGGTCGCAGAGGTGTTGACGATGCACCTGGAAGGTGAGCGTGGCCTGGATCTTCATCTTCTGACCTCGAGGCGCTGCAGCCAGTGGGAGTTTTTGATTGTGAGGAAGTCATTGGCGTATCAAGTCATTGGCGTTGACTTCTGAAAGTGTGAACCAGTACAGTTGATCGGCAGCATGGTGGCCAGCATCTGCTACGACTACAGGTCGATTTGTGGAATTTGTTCTTAAGTCAAGTTTTCCAAGAGATCAAGGAACAAAATCATCAAGCCTGAGGATTCTTCAAGGAAGCTTCCCTCCTCCAAAGAAGCCTGAGCCCTTCTGCGCCCTAAGTGGAAGCTACTTAAAGTACTACTTATCCCTTACTACTAGCTACATAGGCCTACTATGGCCTACCTCCCGCACGGCCCAAAAGGGGGGACGGCTACGGGGGGAACCATTCCCTTCATCCTATCTTGCTCATAGGTCATCAGCGCAGTCTCGTTGTGATTGGTTGTGTTCAGACGTAGAAAGTGCTTCTCCCCAAGCAGGGTTGGTGATTAGCCACTCCATGCACACTCCCTCCAACAAACATGGAAGTGAAAAAATACCCTGTTCGTCAAGGAAAATCGTCTTTCCAGGTCGCACGTTCCACTTCTATGTTTGTTGGAGGGAGGGTGCTTAATGTGACGGATGGTCTTTCTAGACTTACAAATCGAGATGTGAAGACCTTCATCCACTCTCGACTGCTTCAAACCTTCATCCATACGAATTTCTCCAACCACATCAAAAATCACCAGCACCTTCCAACTGGCGACAAACTCAAGCCTTTTGAGTCCAATCAAGAAATGCAACAACTCGAGATAAGAGGCTCCAGATGTCTGTGTACACATTGATGATGAATCTCTCCACCACCCGATCATTTCCCGATTCGGAACACCATCGATCCACCCAAATCCGTACTTTTTGGGACGGCCGCAGGGCCAGGGTCTTCCTCGGGAGTGTTTCACTCTGGCAACCAACCAAGTTGAGCCATCACCCTTCTCCTCCTCAACCACTCGAGGAGACCATAGAGGCCATCCGGGATGAACTTCGTAGGATGATACCTGAAGGTAGCGAAGCGAGGCCATACGCCGAAGCGGCGCCATGCCACGAGCACCCACGCTTGGAGTTCGGTGGGATGGGAAACCCAGTTCGCTGGGAAGTGGAGGTGGGAAGATAGGGAAGCTGGTTTGCATAGGGAAACCTAGCCCTTCAAATATGAACATCGTAACTGATAGAGCACAACTCATAGAGGAAAATCATCTTCCATACTCGTTCAGATCCCCTTTGTTATTTTGAGGGATGCGCTTTGTTTGGGGAAATTTTTGTCTGGTCGTGGTTTAGCTGTTGGTAGAAATAACTGTCCAGGGACCATTTTCCGTGTCCATGTTGGTTTCAGGGCATCTAGGACCTGTGTGCAATACTATGCAAAACCAATCGGACCACAAGGCAAAAACAAAAACAAACTCCAGCCGCAGGGCGAGTAAACATGACACCAGTGTATCATAATCGAGAAGGTAGTCTGTCTGATGGATTTCGAAATTGATTTTGTATTGCCACTTTCAAGAGGACAGTCACCCTTCACTGTGCTTGAGGCGAAGCACTGTGCTGCAGCGGGCCCGCGATTGCAGACTGTGAAGGAGTACATGTCCTGGCTGATGCCTGAGATCATGTCACAAAAACAGCTACAGACCTGTGTGATCTTCAAGTCACACAGCTTCTAAAGTCCAGAAAATGGTGTTGCCTACAACGCCCCATCGCATCAGTCACGGTCAATTGGCACGCGTGGGGACAGTCGCTCTGATGCTGGTTTCGGGCAAACTGGGTGGTCGACTCAATGCTTGACAAGCATGATTGGCGCTGCACCCACCTGCAGCAGGCCCTGCAGAAGGCAGCATAGCCTCTACTACAGGGTGGTATGAGGGGTTGAATACCACAAAACATTACTTCCAGAGAAGAAAATTCTGCCGGTCTGCTGATGGTGTACTTCTAAAAACCCGCGTGGGCACTAGAACTGACCCTTTGTGCCGTTCCGTCGCACGGATGGCTGGAACATGCTTTGCCCAAGTCCAAGAACGTTCTTGTGGGGAACGTCAAGTCTGCTTTGCCCAAGTCTCTGGTGACCAGCACTCAGCAACCATGAGCTGGCCCGGGCTCCCAGCGAAGCTCCCCCACCCAACCGCCCACGCCCAGGTTGACTCCCAGCGGCGTTCTACCAAAAAGACCACCTCAGCTCGCAAGAGGTGGTCTTAGGAGGCTGCAGCCAGAACTCTCGAAGAAGGCTGCGGCCCCTCACTGTTTTGGATGGAACAGCACGAATCACTGTTCCAAGGCGAAGGACTCAGACCCATCGAAGGACTCTTGCGGGGAACACCCCGACTCGGTCAGATAGAACCCGGATCAAGTCGCCACTGGAGTCCCCTGGTTCTGGAGGGTGTTCATTCAAGAGTGGCAAGCACTGCAGGCCCATTTCTGCGTGTAGTAGATGTAGTAGTATATGGCCTTTCAAACCAGTCAAGTGATCTTGATAAAGCAAAATGCACTTATCTTGATCTTCATTAGTGTAGACACATGCAACACATCTCTGTCATAATATGAGTCATATGAGTCATATGTATGGAAGTCCTTTGTTTATTTTCTTTGTTGGTCACCGTGGTCGTCCACGTACCACGTGGTCATACCACAGTGCGTCGGTGGGTAGGGTGTAGCTAAGTACTCTTCTGATCAAATTCTCTCTGCTAAAGTAGAAGACCTCAGCAAGTACCCAAAGAAACGCCCTTGAGATAGTCCTCTTCCCCAAAGAAATATGTCATAAAGCACATCTCCCACCACGGCGCCGCGGCACCACTCGCCCCCGCACCCCTCCAAGCCGCCCAGTTGGTGCTACTGCCCCGCCAGCCGCCGGGAGCGAGCAGCTGTTCGCGGAGAGCCAGCTGCGACAGCAATTGGGTCCACGTCTTCAAGAGCAACAGGAGCTCGGACCTAGATGTGAACAGCCCTTTCAGGGGCGGCCGGAGAGCGGCCCTTCTCCGGCCATTTCAGGGGGAGGGTTGGGGTGTGGTTTCGATGTTAAACCTCGCAAGTGTCGGTTCCAAGCGTGGGGGTTGGAAGGGCAAAGGTTGACAGAATTGTCAGTTTGATGCTGGGCTGCGTGACCTTTCACCCCGACGCTGTGAGCACCTGATTAAGACCAACGCAAATGAGATTGGATCCGATGAAGCTAGATGAACACTTCAGAATATGCAAATTCCAAGACAAATGTCTACAAAGGTTTATATTATATATATATATATATGTATTTATGTATTAATAATGTATACATATACTGTAGTATATAGCTTCCCATCTCAAAGGAATCGAGCAGAGAAGGAGTTTGTGCCAGTCTGGATCTGGAACCACGTCTAGCAGTTCTCCCTCGACGCAGCTCTCGTTTCTTCCAAAAGGCTCTCGGCTCCTGTGACCAAAAGGCTTTCGGCTCGACGGTCCCTCCCCTTGAGCCAGGATGAAGTGCCTCCCCATCTGACCTTTCAAAGCTGGGTGGGCCAAAAAAACCCTGCCCTTCCCAGACACCTCACCTTGCAGGCCCTGCCCAGACCCGCCCGAGGACGCCCCAAGGACGCCCCAAGACTTCGCTGAGCGGCAACTTCTTGGCCCCAACAACCTGCTGTGCGGCGCTGACGCTCTTCGCCAGAACCTCTGTAAGTCGCTGAAGAGCACCGGCATCGGCACCTACGTGGCTTCATTGGCTTCATTGGCTTCAACATCACGTGGGGCTTCAGACGGCTGGAAGGGGTTCCAAATCCAGGAAGATGATTCGTGGTCCCCAGTCTTCAATGAGATCATCAACCCGGAATACACTCATTGATCCCTATTATAAGGACTGGCGAGTGAGACAAAGGACTGGCCGGAGATCCGGGTCCCCTCTCAAAGCCGTGCAGTGTCGATTGGACCTGTCGATCCCAGCCACATGCGAACGAAAAGAAACCAACAGACTGCTCCAGTGGTCTCTTGCATCAAATGGATTGCTTCCTATCCTTTCCAATAACATAACTGCGGCTGCGTGCGGCTTAGTTGATCCTCTCGCATTCAGCAACACCCTGAACAAACCGTGTCTCCTCGCGCAACTCTCCTATCGATTCTCGAAAAAAAACCCCTTGGATGCCACACTCAAGGTCCCACGCTCGATGACCTGTCGAGGCGGAGCGGGCCATGGGGGTGCACCGATCAGGCGCCCAGCCGGCGCGGCACCGGTGCAACTCATCCGATTTCGGGGGCGACATTGCCTGTGCTTCGTTGACCTCATCAGTTGCATGAATCACTGGTTCTTGATTGCAAATGGCCTTTCACGAGCTGAAAACAGAAGGTCCGACCTTCTTCAGCAAAAGCTGCAAGAACAGCAGAGAGTTGCCCAAATGGCCGTTCTCCAGCTCTGTCCTGCGAACCATCAAACATGTCTGACGGTGGCCGTATGTCGCCTGTGGATTCCAGACGGTCGCCGAATGTCGCCATGTTCGAATCAAATGACTCTGTGTGTGTGTGTGTCTAGAAAAGTCTCCAGGCCATGGACATTTGCAACAATGATACAGTAGACCAACTAGAAAAATTGCTTGCCAAAAAATGTCATGTCAAGTTTTGTTTCAGCCAACATCACCACCACAACGACCACCACTTGAGCACGACGACCCCAAGCTGCAAGTAACGGTCCAGGTGACACACTGACACACTGTGCATGCAAACGGGTGTACTCGAAACGCAACACCAAAAGGGCCTCACAAGGCCCACTTCCAGCCTGCATACAGCCTGCATATGATACACAAATTAAGCATTTCTCCATACAAACTACTACGGTACCTTTTTGGAAAGACTGCGAGGTCCTTGCGACCGTCGCTCGCTTCTTAACTAACATCTGCTTGAATCCATCTTGTCCAGACCAATGCGAAGGGGGACAATACTTCTTCCTTTCCAGCTGGTGATGAATGAGAATTAAGCTCTATCTGAGCCACTCCATGCTTGAATCAGACATGAATGCTCCTTTCGGATCTTTTCCAGGAGCTGTACGTACTCGCATTCCCCATGTCCCAATACTCACCCTCGCGCCGCTCCACGCCCACGGGGTCCCTGCGACGTAGGCATCGCCGAAGAAGCCCACATAGCCTTCCGCCCGTGATTGGGGTGCCGACACCGACAGCTCTAGGGTCGAGGACACGACTAGGAGCAAAGGGCATCGCTACGTTCGGAGCAAGGACGCTATTAGGGGCTCCTGGCCTTACTACTAGGAACAAGAAGCTACTAGTAACAAGAAATAGATAGAATTTAAACTAGAATTAAGTCTAATGGTGACACGCTCGAAGAGGCCGCGAAAGAAAAGAGGACGGACGAAGTGCAGAGTTTTTCAGAGATCCAACGGCTTTTGGAGGGCTACAAATCAAAGGAATCCTTGGGGTGAAAAGATCGGCCCTTACACTCCTGAAATCATAGTTACATAGATGGGATGGCCCCGGTGCCATGACCATTGTCCTCTACAAATAGCTGGTGCCATCCACTGTCATGATATTTCCAGGATGTGTACGTCAACACGACTTACACGAACGCCGCCGAAAAAACGGGGCCTTCGGCTCCATCGGCCTCCTACTTGGCCCAGGTCCGACCCTCCAGTCTCCTGGAGTCATGTTCTTCGACCAGCTCCAGTGAGGAGGTCAAACGGACCGGTACCGGGACCTGGATCCGAAGTTCCTTCGACCCGACCGGGATGGGACCGGCCGAGCGACCAGCCGAAGTTCTCACCGGCGACCAGCCGATCCCTTCTTGTGACCTCTATGTTAGACCACCAACCACCCAAAACATGGTCTTTTCCTATCACAAGAGTCATCAAATCGGTTCTAGAAAAAGAAAGATTCATGCTACTGGTCACTCGCCAGCCTCAAGGATCCTTTCTGAAGTCTTCCGGTTTTGCCCGAAAGTGCTGTCGATCAAGGAAAAAAGCACCCAGTTCAAGTCGCGGCCAACTCGAAGGACCAACTGTTCAATTTGATGCCCCACATTGGTGTCTTGCACAAGGAGTTAGGAAGGATGTAAATTCCATTGATCTACCTTGTAACTGCCTGTAAAAGGACCCAAAATTGCAAAGTGAATGTGTCTTGACAATGTCTTGGAAGGCATGATACGTTTGGAAATCTTTACAGGTCTCCAAAACACAGGTTAGGCAGTCAAAACTCAGCCCCCTCTTTCCAATTTGTTTGCGCAATCAGATTCAGCCTTCATGCTTCCAAATGGGTTCAGCCATGGCACAAAAAAATGTTCCAGGTGAACCAACGCGTCAGCACAGTTGCTCCTATCGGCCCAAAGGTGATTAAGCAACATCCAAGCAAATCAAACATGTTGGATAACACGTGTAAGGAAAGATTGCGCATCTGGAAATCTTCACCTGCAATTCCGGTCAATGTTCACAATATTGTCGCAAAAGAACCTGCTGAGATTTAAGAGGTTGTCGGGCATTAGGGTTCAGGATTGCCCCACGTGCGGAATTGTCCACAAATCCGCTATTGGACAACCACACTGCTTGAGGCCTTGAATGCACTTGAGACTAAAACAGCTCCAGATGTTTGCTTCGGAGTAGGAATCAGCTACTAAAAGCAAAGCAACTGGATGGTTTCCACATGGTACAGTTCAGCCCTCGTGTTCTAGCCACATATAAAGCTAGAAGTTCCGTTGAACAACAACTCAACCAGAGTCTTTGTGTTCGTACTGATTCCATGCAAAGACCCTGTATGCAACGTATCTCAACACAGATCCCGTTGGTGAAATCACCCTCGTCTTGTGAAACAGAATGCTTGGCAGCAGGCGGGCCGAAGGGGGTTGGTGGTAAGAACGTTGGGCCTTTGGAGTCGAACCACTGGGGTTTTGGCATGAGTCGGCATGTGCGTTTCGTCCCACACATGAAGTCTATGTGCGTTTCGGACCTCGACACTTCACCTTAAAAATGCGCGGTTTCTCAACTCATTGCACTGGTTTTTCCACTGTTGCATTAAAAGATTCGTCAGACCTTCTCTCCACTACACAGCTGCCAAGCTCTACGTCATGAACTGCTGTGTTTCCGCCATGTTCTGTTGTCGAACTGCTTGCTCGTCGTCATTCTCTGAATCATACATGATGTGCTCATGTGCCCACTGTTCATAGTCACTGCAATCTTTGCCACGTGAGCATGTGCCTGACTGGCTCACCTTTTGTGTGTTTATTTTGTTTTTTCTCTTCGTCTCTTTTCTCATTATATGTTTTTATGTTTCTTTTGTTTTTCTTCAATCTATTTTGTTCCTCTTCTTTAGAAATATGTATATATATATATATAAAAACATATATACATCTATATGTGTCAGTGTTCAGTTTTTTATTTTTGATTTTGTTCTATTGTTGTTTTCTATATTTTTCCCGAATGCGTAGCGAAGGGTTCTCGTTTAACTTGGGAGTCTGAGGGTAGAGCTGTGTTTGCCCGACATTGATTTCGAGTTCACAACCGTCCGCAACCGTTTGCAACCGTTTGCAACCGTCCGTATGATGTCTCTATGGCCCTGCCATTGGGGAAGTTTTTGCAAGTGACTTTTCATGGATGTGTCACGTGTCAATTTGCGCCGCTATGACATTGTGATTTGCATGAAAGTGACATGTCGCACCTTCTTTTTTGCACGGGTGGCGCCATGTGTGCAGAGAATGCACAGGTCATCTTGTGCTGCGTGAAGGTGAGTCTTCAGCCAGGCTAAAAAAACAAGCAAAGAACAAAACCAACAACCAAAACAAACAAACAAACAAAGCACCTGGCAAACCTCGACTCATCGGATCATGCAAGGGTGAAACAAAATTGAGAAAAGGTGAAACGAAAGGGCCATCAAATTACGCAAAACGGACTCTCAGTACTCTTTGTGCATGTCTCGAGATTCAAAGTTCAGGCAGCGGGTTTGCGAAGTGTTGCGACACGTTGTGTTGCCTTTGCAGTTCCCTACATGGTACTGTGCCTGGATATCCAGGCTTCGTCTCAATGGATGCCTCATTGCTGAAGAGGCTTGGGCAACCAACATGCAGGTTCATCGCTTGACACGTGCGAATGGTTGGCAGGCATGATTTGGAAAACCACGCAGGGAGGAGTCCAATTGCTCCAACAAAAGGGTTCCTGGTTTCCAGCAGTGCTGCCTGCTGATGGTGCGTGTTTGCACGCTGGTTGGAGCGGCAGCGTGGCAAAGCTGTCAGCAGCTCCAAATCGTCAAACTGCCTCCCTCTGTGGTCAGCATCAAGGAAGGTGCTTTCCAAGGTTGTTATGCACTGGGGCTTAAGGGGAGGCTTAAGGAGGGGGGCTTCGCCGAAGGTCGAAGGTCTTCGGGCTTAAGGGGGGCTTCGCCGAAGCCTTAAGGTCTTCGGTCGAAGGGGGGCTTAAGAGGGGTGAGCTTAAGGGGGCTTCGCCGAAGCCTTAAGGTCTTCGGTCGAAGAGGGTCTTAAGGGGGGTGAGCTTAAGGGGGGCTTCGCCGAAGGCTTAAGGTGTTCGGTCGAAGGGGTGCTTAAGGGGAGGGAAAGGAAACCTGATGGGACAAGAAACTGTCGGCAGGGAACTGGGTGGGGGGGCAACTGGGGGAAAGGGAGTTAGGGAAAAGGAACTGGAGAGATGTGGCTCGGGGACAGGGACTTGCGGAGAGGGAACTGGGGACAGGGGCCTTGGGACAGGGAACTGGGGGTAGGGAACTGGGACAGGGGACAGGGAACGGGGCAGGGAACTGGGACAGGGAACTGGTGGCAGGGAACTGGGGGCAGCAAACTGGGGACAAGGAACTTGGGACAGGGAACTGGGGATGGGGGCAGGGAACTGGGGATGGGGGCAGGGAACTGGGGGGGGAAAGCTGCACCAGCGAATCACAAATAACGCGGGACTTTCCAGACTACCGTCGTGTTTGGCCAGTTTGAAATCTCCGGAAGCCGAAAAAACAATTTCCGACACAATCTTTCCAGGGCTTAGCGCCTGCAACAAAATCATTTTTTTACAGGCTCCTGCCGAAGACAAGGAGGGGGGGGGTTTGAGGGAGGGCTTAAAGGTGGCTTGAGGGGTGCTTAAGGAGGGGATTAAGGGGTGGTTAAGCGGGGTTCGCTGAAGGTCGAAAGTCTTGAGTGGCTTCACCAAAAGGCTTAAAGTCTTCGGTCGAATTGGGGTGCTTAAGGAAGTGCTGGACGGATGGCTCAAGGGGAGGCTTAAGGGTGGGCTTAAGGGGTGGCTTGGGGGCTGGCTTAAGGAGGGGCTTCGCTGAAGGTCGAAAGTTTTGGGGCTTAAGGGGGCCTTCGCCGAAGGCTTAAGGTCTTCAGTCGTAAGGGTGGGCTTAAGGGGTGGCTTAAGGGATGGCTTAAGGGGGGGGCTTACGGGGAGCTTCGCTGAAGGTCGACGGTCTTGGGGCTTGAGGGGGGCTTCGCCGAAGGCTTAAAGTCTTCGGTCTAAGGGGTGGCTTAAGGGGTGGCTTAAGGGGGGCCTTGAGGGGAGTTTCAGGGGGGCTTCAAGGCGATTTCGCTGAAGGTCGAAGGTCTTGCGGCCTAAGGGTGAGTTTCGGGGGGGCTTTGCTGAAGGTAATTCAAGAGAGCGATAAGGAGGGGCTTCAGGGGAGATTGGGCGCACGGTAGACCCGGTAGGTTTCAGGGGGCCTCAACGGGGGGCTTAAGGGGTGGTTTAAGGGGAGGGATTAAGGGGGGAGGAAAGGAAGTGCTTAAGGGGTGGTTAAGGGGGACTTACGGGGGGGGGGCTTCAAAGCTTGGGGCATTGTTTGAATCTATGAAGAGGAAACAAAAAACATGTTTTCATTTCTTTTCTTTTCGGTAGGGGCGTACGGAGGGGGTCTCAAGAAGAGGGGGTACAAAGGAGGGCTGAAAGTGTTCGGTCCGGAGTGGTCGAATATTTGTTGGTTTCGGCGTGAGGCTGTTGGCTCACCCAAAAGAAATGAGCGCCCGTTAGGTTCAGAAATCTTTCATCCTGAAGTCTACTCGGGAACCTTCGGGGTATGGGGGGGAGCCTTTAAAAAGAAAGCGTTTCGTGGCAGGCGCAGGGAATGGTGCGACAAGTGCAGATTTCGTGGCGCGGGGGGGGGTGGGGGGGGGCATGCAGCAAGAATAAAGAGTTTGGTTTGATTAAGGGGTGGTTTAAGGGGAGGGATTAAGGAGGGACAAAAGGAAGCGCTTGAGGGGTGGTTAAGGGGTCTTACGGGGGGCATCCAATTTTTTGGATTGAGATGGCGCTTAAGGGATGGTTCAAGGAAGGGAAAGGGATTTGTTCTAGGGGGGATTGAGCGCGGGATAAGGGAAGCTTCAGGGGTATTCGGTTGCAGGGCGGTGTGACGAGGGGGCGCCTTCATCCCGAAGTGGATCAACTCGACACCTCGATGGTTATTTGGTGTTGAGCACTCTAATCACCAAGGGGAAGAGGTGTAACACACAAGGGGGGTATTAGATCCTATGGTTTATTTTTAGTAGGTAATCATTAACGCATGTTTCATAAAAAATTTGGCATGTCAACAACAAAAACATAATTTTCCATAAATTTTTACTAAAACCAGTTTCGAATAATTTTTTAACATATTTTAAAAAAAAAAAAAAAAAAAAAAAAAAAAAAAAAAAAAAAATGTGATTTCTTGACACAGCCTAAAACTAAGTAACCAGAGAAAGACCATTGACGCTGCTAAAGCAATTGAACATAAAGTGATGAACATAACCTGATTGAAGATTGCACGCTACAAAAGACAACAGCTGATATAGAATGTTGAGTACTGGTGAAGGTATCACACATCAAATTACTCATGCAAACAATCTGATTTAAGTTCACTTCATTGTACATGCATTGAAAAGTCAACAGCTGACACTAACTGTTCAATACTGGTACCGCTGAATTGTGAAGTACACATGATAACAGGTGATAGTGAGAGCCAGTCGAAGAAGTTGAGCACACACACCTGAAGTCAAAACAGGTCAGACATAAATCAATGGACAATTTGCTGTGCAATTGAATGATCCAGTCCAGTGCTCTGAAAATCTGAGATTCGACTTGGGACATGTGCCTACTACAGATTGCAATCTGCCTGACAAAAGATCAAATGTAAGCTCAAAAGACCAGCCATCAAGTTTTTCCCCACAAATGCTGCAAGCTCTGAAGGCGACATGGGCAATCCCACATTTCACCTGTCAAATTCTGCACATCACTCTCTATTAAAGAGTTCCGCAATGCGCATAGCAAAAGCCGGTGTGTATGTTTGAGATGCTTTCATTGCATCCTTCTTCCCTGTGAACTGATCACCATGCCGCTTCACCAGTGAGTGTTCAAAGGTTGGCCTCTCTGGATCCAGTTCAGCAAGCCGTGGCCAATTCGAGAATAAAGCCAGTGGTTTCAAGGACTCAGCTCCAAAGATGCCAAGATAGCACCCGTAGCGCTGGGCACCAATGAAATTAAGCACACCTCTCATTGGCACACACTGTGGTAAGCAGGAGCTTTGTGGCTGTTCCAGCACAAGCTTGAGGTGCAATGCGTACGCCAGGAACAAGATCAAAGAACTGATGGTTTGCAACATGTTGCCCGTTGTCACAAATGAACGTGTGCAGTCCCCTTGGAAGTTGTTGGCATGAGTTCGCTGAGATTGATGTCGGCACATCACCGTGAATGATGAACATTCGCAGGCCACCCAAGCCAGTCCATCCCGGCACACACAAGTCAAGGCATCTAGAATCAATTTCAAGCCTGAGCTTGTTTCAACATTGTGATCATGTGCTTCAAAGGTTATGTCAAATGCCGATCCACTCTTGCCACTTCTGAGAAGTTCACGGGTGAGGTTGGCTTGGCCTGCAAACACTTCAATGAAGTCTTGACAAGCACCAGGATTCTCCTGATTCATGATGCCCCGGAATATCAATTTGGCCAGCATCCGGGTCAAGCTCAAGTTGTGAAAGCTCTCATCTTAGCAACAGCCGAGAATCTGTGGCCATCGCTTGCATGCTTCACCCTCATTATACACCGAGTCCACATAGAGAAAGCGGTCGACCAACTCATGACAACTGCGCATGCATTGAAACTCCATTGGGGACAGGCACCTGGCAAAGGGTCATGGCTCAAACACTAGACTCACTAGTCGTCATAATTCATTAATGCTCAAAATTTGACAAACATTGATTGACAATGACATGACTGACATTAGCTTTTTCTCAACCCCTCAACCTTGGAAATGAGGACCAGGCAAGAAAGTCTGCCAGTTTCCGATGACACGCTTCTTTGACCTTTTGGTTGAAGCAAATCTCTGCATCCAGAACATCTGCACTGACTGGGCCAAGCAAAGGCACTGGCTTCCTCAGCTTGAGAGCCTTCTTCCTCACTCTGTGGGAATTGGCCTTCTGATTCTGCATTGCTGCCAATGACATGGCAACAAAGGGAAACCAGCAAGCAGCCACACTTGGCCCTGGATGATGTTGCGACACACACCGGCTCTTCATGGCCATCGAAAAACTGGCATCAAATGAAATGTAAGCATCTATAGAATGAAACATTATGCAAGTGCTTGGCCTATGAAAGTGAGATGTCAAATGTTTGTTACCTTCAAGCATTATTCTAGGATGACTGTCAAGTGTCCCTCATGTCAAATGTGCTTTTACATAACGATAGACATTTGTTGCAACTTTGCCAGTGCTTGACCCTGACTGACAGTAAGTAACAATGCAATATTTTAAAGGTGGCCTGATGGTCTCCAATGAAAGCAAGTCTGGCCTACTCAACACTTAGGCTGATGTTCTGACACAGCAAATGTACCCTCAAGAGTGCAAAAATGATTAACACATTATATATATTCTATTACACGTTTACACATGTACTGTACAACAGATATTATCCTCCAGCATTCTGTGTGTTCTTTTCTGGCTGAGGCACAGGCCCTAGGAGACCAGCATTTGACTTGATGAATCAGGTCAAGCAGGAAGGAACCAGCCTCAGGCCAACATATCGTGCACAAAATAACAAAGCTTCATTGGTCATGGCTGTCAGGCGTGAAAGCTAAACAATACAGCCTACCACAACTCTACACCGACAACAGCAACGCAACAACATTTGAGTGGCTCTTGACAATATAAGGCTACCCCATTCAAGGTGTTTGACAAAGGACAATGACAAGTCTTTGAATCAATGACTGCGCAGAACATCCATTTTGCAATGGGCATATCGATCAGTGAGACATAAGTTTTGAAGCCAATGCTTATTTCTTTCTGCTGCACTTCTTCTTGGGCATCAATGCATCAATGTCAGGCCGCAAAGCATCCACAGTCGATTGCGGAACAAGGCCTTGTCGCTGAACTTTGCTCGATGGCAATGTGAATCCTTGCTGCCAGCTGAGTCACCAGTGACAACCATCCAGTCAAACCCACCAACAAATTAACAGTACCTACTGGACAAGAAACAAACAAACTGTTTTTTGATGGACAAGGATCCTGGTTCTGTTCTAAAGGACTTCCAATGCATCCATGCATGAAAGTGCGCATCTTTGAGAGCATCGACCCAACTTACCTCAACATTCTTGTCAAAGCTCTTGCTGTAGCTTTTAATGTGCAATGATTCAGAAAACTTCACAGTCCATCGATGATCATTGCCTCAGTTGATGAATGATATTCACAAGACCCTTGTTGAAAGAGATAAGAACTACTAACAACATGTTAATATATAAAATCATTGCACACAACAAACTACACTCAGCTGGGATGCCGTTCAAATGGATTGAGCAGCCAGGCGGGCACAGTGACTTCAAAACATCTGGATTAGTATTGACATTGGGCCCTCTGACACTCGCCATAGACCTCCTCGACCCTGCAGATCCAGCTTCTGACACAGCTCCATCTGATGATGCAGCCCTTGGAGGTGGCATGGACTCTGGTTGTACTGCCACAGATGAAGATGAAGATGAAGATGAACTTGGCTCACCACTTGGTTCAGCAGTTGCTACTCGTGAAGATGAAGAAGCTGATGCACACACTGACGGCTGAGAATCCTCATGCTTATGGTCGTCCTTCTTCGATGTTGGCTCACAAAACTTGGTCTTCTTATCCTCGGGTGTTGGCTCATCATTTGAAGATTTCTCATCATGATTGGCCTTGTCACCCTCATGAGATGGGTCATCTTCCTGTGAATCAAACTCCAACTTCCGCTTGACACCTTTGCCACTGCGACCGGCCTTGCCTTTGCCACGGCCTTTGCCACGAGCTCTCCCTCTCCCCTTTCCATTCTTCTTCGCCTCAGTCATGAAACTGAGCATACTCACTCATACTACAGTACTTCCTAGGAAAAACACTGAGCCCAACTAAAACATGTAAACCAGTCTGAGTAAATGTTCATGTGAGTCACTTCCATGTGTTTCTGCAACATAGCTTGCCACTTTTTCTTTTTGGCAACCTTGGCTGAAACTCGCTTCAAAATGTCCTTGAAGTCAGAGAGTTCTTCTTTGTCCATTGTATCCAGAATATGCTCTGCCAGCTCATCGTCATCAGATCTCTTGGGTTCCTTTTTGTTGCACTTAGCGTCATTATTCACAATCTGCTCTGCAAAAGCCTGGTCGCCAACGTGTAGCGCCAGTACTGTCAGCACATCTGCACGAGATTTTCCGCTAGACACCTGCAAGCCACACAGCTGTGCTATGAAGATCAGCTGGTGGTGCACCAACTCAGAGCTGAAGCTTTCCAGGCAGCAACGCAACGCCGGTTGGAATTGGTCACAACTGACTTCAAGCCTCTTCGATTTCTGATTGATTTCAGGCTTGACAGCACTGCAGAGATATTGGTTCATGGCAGTCATGAAGATTACAGTCGCCTGAGCAGATGGATCCAAGATCCAATGGCCCTCATCACTGCCAGAACGAAGTGGCCACCCAATCACACACCATCGCAGGTTGGAGAGACAAAGAAGCCTCACCTTGTCATGGCCACGCTCATGGAAGGCCATCCCTGGCCTGAGAAGGATGCAATGAAGAGCAGCCTGAGATTGACATAAATTAAACATGATCTCACAGTCAGTTGTTCATTTGATCAATAAATCAATCCAAGAAGCATCAGCACAAAAGATGATTGATGGTTTGATTCACTCCAAGGCACATCAAGAGCAACACTGGAAGATGCAAGACGAGCAAGCGTGTAGTGTCTCACCCATATAAATGCACCTGCCGATCTGCTCAGAGTGTCAGCGCTTAAAGTGGGCCACTTTTTCTGGCCCAGAATCCGCCCAAACCTCTCACTCAGCTTCTCATTCCCAGAATAGTGTTTACATCGAGCAGTTTTTCCAGAGGTTGTCTTGAACTTGGACAGGAACACCTTCCTGTTAAGAGCACAAGGATGGCGGATCTTTCTTTCCTCCAATGTTTTGCTGTTCATGACCACACTCTGCACCTCTGAGACCGACTGTCGTCGGTTCGCGTTCATGAGGGAGTCACATCGAACCCTCTGATGGCAGTCCTCAATTATTTTTGTATCCGGGAGCGCTTCAATAAAGAACCTCATGATCTTTCTTGCCTGATCCAGAGAGGCCCTCGAACCTTGCTCAACGCATAGGTAACACAGTCTCATTGGGGCATAGATTGATGATTGCAAGTCCTCTGATAGACGTCGAGCCGCCTCCAATGAAGCTTGTTCAACAATACATATATGTGCCCAGTCGTGTCGCATAAACTCCCAAGTGCTCTGCCGAAACCTCTGACAACACAGCGGAGTAGGCATAAGGTGGTAGCTCATGCTTTGTCATGGAGATCACACGGTGCGAGAGTAGCCCAATCACATAATGCCACATCTCTGAAGCAAATGCATGGGAGCTAGTGCAAAACTGTGAGCAGTAGTCTTCGATTCTGCGGAATTCATTGTGATCAAGCAAACAGCTGACAAGGTCACGGAACTGTTGGTCAGATCTCCAATGCTTTGCCAATGCAATCATATTGGTGACATTGTCTACAGGGTTCTTGACATTCTTGATGGTTCTGGACCACCAACTCCACAAAGGCTTCCCTCCAATCCAAAGCACATTGCAGGACAGCCAATAGCGCACTGAACAGCATTGCAACGCCAACGGAAGCCCAGCTGAATCAGATCTAAGTTCTGAAAACCGCTTGATTTCTCTCTCGTCTGGATTGGGAGCGTCTGGGAATTGGTGTCTTAGCAACATCCTCAATGCCCACCACTCCCGCAGGTGCGCTTTGCAGGAGTCGTGCCAGGAGAACCATCTCCCACTTTTGACCAGTGTTTTCTTGAGTCTACACGACTCAAGATGTGCTGGGAGCTCCTGGAATAGGTTCTCCATATCGTGTGCACTGTGCACTGGCATCCCCATGTCCAAGCTGATGAGGCCAGCATACTCATTGAACAGGTCAGAATCCTGTTCAGCAAACACACTGCTAGCCAAAAGAAACCACAGATGATTAACACTAGGAAAGTCAAGAACATCTTATTGACAATGTATCTATCAGAAATACGGTAGCCACATGATATGCTTGAACTGTCCTCGTCCATGGTGCTTTGAAAGTGCTGCAGCAACTCCATCTTGTCTGCATGGAAAGATCCTCCTTTGAATGGTTTGTAGTTGAGGTTGAAGATATATGTACTTGCCAAAAGAGCACTTTCAAGTCTTTGTCATGGGGCCCAAACTTCATCCCATGCTTCATGTCGTTGATCAAGCGGTGTAGCGGGTCCCATCCTTATTACTGATAGACTGATATTGACTCTAGCCTTTAGTACTGAAACGCTGCAATGAACCACAGAATAAATTAATGACTGAATTAATGAAGTATTGAATGAATCACAGCCAAGAATAATTCAAGCAATCTAGAAACCATAGTGGATGAGATTGCAGCTATCTCCAGCCAAAAATGCTGCAAAGGATGTGCCACAAGGACCTTGATCCATGATCAAATTGAGCAATGGCTTTGTAAAAGCCAAAGACAACTGAGACAGATCCGCCACTGTGTCCTCATTGGTCTGCTTGTGATGAAAACAAACAGCTGTTGCTGTACCAGACTCAGGGCTTCTTCTGACAACTCGGACAAAATCTGGTGTCAAAGGCTTCAAGGCAACGCTCCATGGATCTGTGTCTGGGATGTGAAAAGCCTCCAAAGTGACTCCGCCTGTCAACTGTTTCAGTTGAAAACTTATTGCTTGCATCAATCTGTAGGACGCTAACCGTTCGATTTGCCGGGTGGCTGCCAGTCTTTCCACATCATCGTCCAACAAACATTCATCAGGAGCCAAGAGCTTACCACCAGATTTGAGCACTTGCGCCTTTGCATACACCCCAACCTGGTTCTCCTGCGCAAACACTACACTGATCAATGTGTCCCTGGTGGAATGGCGGGAGGCATCAGTGGCGATATTGAAGAAGCGTGCTCCAGACATGGACATTGCTGAACGCTGGGAATACATGTTGTCAATCTTTCTCCACCAATAGTTGACATTATCCTCAGACATCCCAGCCTCTTTGTTCTTTGCCCGTGTCCTGGCCAGCATTTGCACGCTAACCCCCGTCTCCACTGGGTCAGTGTACAGCTCCCAAACACTGGTCAGGTTCACCAGGACCTTGCTCTTGCGGGAAGCTGTAGCACCATCCTGCTCAGCTTCAACAATAGCTTCCCCTTTTTGAGTCCTTCTGGATGGAACTGGCCTGTCCCCAATATTTTGCTTTTGTGAATCAATGTCTTGAACTCGCTTTCGAATGCATTCTGAGAGAAAGAATACTATGGCATTGCGAATGCTTGTGATACTCTCACTGGCAGTTTGGCTCCATTGTCTCTTTTTCTCACAACGGATTTTGTTGGCATGGGCGACAAACACAATGACATCAGGCAATGGAGCCTTGTAAAACTCACCTGTAAAAAGGTCTTGTGCTTTCATTTCATCCCAAAGACGGCCCATAGCTCGCTGTGTGGAGCAGTGAATGGCTTCTATGTATGAACCTGACAGCCAGAGTGACTCAGCTTATATTTTAAACACCAGTGAGAATATGAATATGTGAGAAGAACAAGAACCACCTTAGTTACAAAATGACAAGGGACCAGGGAGAGACTATGTCAGGTGAGAAACTCAAATCGCAGGTTCCTGTCGCATCAAAGTTCAGCACACCATGAGAAAGATGGCACTGAGCACCACCTACTGCATACAACTGCTGAACACCCAGCACTGCAATTTGCTTCAGTAGATTTGTAGCCCACCTCAAATGATAGGCAAATGCTGCTTGCTACTTTGCTACTACAATCCCATTAAAACAAATCAACAAAACATTATTCACTCAGCCAAAGACACTTTGCCCGTTCGACTGTTCGGGTGGTCTCCACCACATGAAACAGCAGAAATACCATTGCAGGTGTTGTGCAGGCAGTTGCGTCCAAACTATCCATCCTGAGGGCACACTGAATTTGAATCATGTTACTAATGGTTCAATGATAATGACTTCTGTTGAAAATAAACTGCTTCTACTAGACTACTGACTCTTTTTACTCAAACCTGGCCTTGGAATAGAAGGCTTTTTGTATATGCAGCCCTCACCAAATGTATCACAATGTTTCCCCAATAGTGCGGACCACAAACGCAACATGTTTTTCTGGGACGGTGCAAAGTGATCTGCCATGTAGTGGAGGTTCCAAAAATACCTCAGTTGCTCAAGCAGTGCTGGCATGATATTTAGACAGTCTGTAGATTACATACAACCCTCAATGTCTTTCCATCTCACATCCTGACTAGACACTCTTTTTCATTTTGACGCTGGTGCTCATAAGCAACACTTGTAGGAAGTGTGTCGTTAAGCTCTTCAATGTACAATACCCTCACATTTGCTGGCAGCATTGCGAATGGACAGAGTGATGCTTCTTGACACAACAAACACTGCTTTGGTTTTGAACAAACACTACTCCAATGTGCCAATTGATCCAATGACTAGACTTTGACAAGGTCCAAATGTTTCAATGTGATGCAATGACTTTGTGACAATGACATCATGATGAATCAATTGAGCTCTTGCTCTGTCAAAGTGGCATCAGGCGCACGCTCTACAATGTCATACGCATATGCACTCCACAGCACATTTCAGTCCAAGATCTATTCACTCCCTTTTGCCTTTTACTTTAGTTGCTGAGGTGCTGGCCCAATGAGACCAAAGGAGACCACCTATTATGGGACAGCAAAAGCAAGCTGCTGATGGACTATGATTGCCAGATTTAAACAAAAGCCATGTCAAAACCTGAATGATTACTATGCAGGCTATGGTTGTCATGACAGTCAAGTGTCTCTCAAAGTCCCAAAAGCAGCAAACGCCTTTTGACAAATAGACTTCACTCTTAATGGACTTCACTCTCAAAGGATCACTGTTACATACAGACTTTACTCTCAATGTTTGACCCACAGCAAGACACAGACTGACCAGCTTTTCACTCATCCCCGCTGGGTCCCTCGAAGCTACACCAAAACACACACGCTTTTGCGATGTGCTCTAAGGCCAAGGATTGCATGTGAACCCTGCGCAGTGGCTAATGACCACTTACACTGAGAAGGTGTCCTGATGTACATCGTTTGACTAGAAGAGAAATGAATTGATTTGACAGTTTTGACACACTGACACACCTCATATTCTGAGTTTGCTCTACATCATTCACATTTACCTTCACCAGGTGTCCTTCTCAACCCCGCCCTGGCCATGCACTGCTCTGCATGTGGTGACATCAAAACGCTCATGACATCTCAGGAAGAGTCAGCTGGTACAAAAATTGACTGGGAGACCTCAGCATCCCTGGATGATATCTCTTCTGAGGACACGCCTGGAGCTGCTGCTGAGGATGACGACGATTGTCCAGCTTGAGCATCTGTGGACATGGCTTCAACATCATGAAGCATCGTGCTTTCATGGCGCTGGAATGGGCATTCATGTGCCATCTTGTTGGCGCACTCACGCCATTCGTGCAAACAGTAATCATGATGGACATGACAGCAAGGCAAAGCTGTCTTGTCCTCTTGAGGCCTCAGGGGCTGTAAGCAAATCCCACAGTTTGGGAGGTCTTCATCTTCTGGTGATGCCACAGGACCGACAGGTGCCTCATCACCAGTCAGAGGCTGGACTACAGCTGACTCTGTGAGAGCTGGAGTTGTGGCAGCATTTGCTGTCTGAACTGCAGCTGCTTCTGGACTCACAACTGATGAAGGTTGCGGCGCCACACTTGAAGCCTTTCCCGCCGGCATCACAAAGCCTCTGAATCGCTGCACTGCATTTGCCAAAGCTCCTGTCTTGGGCATTGCAGGCTGACCTGTCTGCCCAGCTGCTTGTCCACGTGGAGCAGGTGGTGGACGAGGAGCTTCAGCTGTGCGCAATGCTGGTGGAGCAACTGCTGCTGCCTGACATCACAACTGCTGAAGAGTCATAAAGCCAACAAGATTTGATTTACTATCAACTAAAACTTAGGCAAACAAACCAGAACAAAAGCAACATGACATAGACTGAGTTGCTTTGGCAGATGGGGCTTGAACTGGGGCTGCAGGCACAGGGGATGGGGCCGATGCTTTGAACATTGCTGCCAAATCTCCTGATGGAGGTGCTGCCTTGCTCTTGGCCTTGCGAGTCTGAAGCCATGCTGGTGACCACCCCAAGTCCTCTGCTACAGACAGCACCGATGCATCATTCAAGGTCAGCGGGAACCTGTTGGTCACAGTTTGCTGAAACCTTCCTGGTCCAAGGCCAGCCTTGATTCTCTTGTGTGCAGTGATCATCTTCCTGTTGAAGTCTTCATACCGCACACATCCTTGGAACAAAGACTTGGGATATCCACTCAGTCAGTGGTGATAGAACATGTGAAATAAGTTGAACACATCCTCAATCAACTCAATCCCCAAAAACTATCAGACTCAGACTGGCCCAATCACTGAAGACAACTAATAATAATATAGTATAAGCTTCTGAGATCGGTGAGCTTCACCACTGGCTTCACCCTGCAGAATAGCCAAAGTAAGGCCAAAAGTCCTGTCTGGCTGCATTCTGACGTGTAGGTACTGTCCAAGGCAGGACAAATGAGTTCCACGCACTCCGACAACCTCGAACGCGGAATGTACTTGACATATGTGCAGCTCCTGCTGATGAATGCTTCAACATTCCTTCGAGCAACCATCTCATCTGCTTCTGGCAATGATGGAAGGCCACCGCCAACTTGTGAAGCACGCTCTTCACAAGGCACCAAAGCCGCCTGCTGAACAGCAGTAGTAGTATTTGACACAATGCTTTGGCCTGATCCAGACTCATCATGCTCCACATCTGACATTGCACCATCTGACTCCTGATCCACCTCCATGGATTCCACAGGAGCAGGCACAGGAGGAGGCACATTGGCCGGAGGAGACATGCTCACCACAGCAGCTGGTGGAGCTGGAGCTGGAGCTGTGTCTTGCTGTTGCTGATGCAGTGCCATCATTGCATTCATGGGGTTCATGACTGGGTTCGTCATTGTAGGATTCATAGCCGGATTCATTGTGGAAGCCATTGGGTTCATCATACCCTGCATTCCAGCCATACCCACTCCTGGCATGCCGATTCCACCCATCATGCCCATAGTGTTCATGCCTGCCATGCTGCCCATGTTGCCCATGCTGCCCATGCTGCCTGCTCCGCCCATCATTGGGACCACCTGGCCAGTCACCTGGCCAGTCTGTAGCCTTTGCCGCTTTCTCTCCCTGCCAGCTGCTGGAGCTGCTGCTGGTGCTGGTGCTGTGCCTGACATCTCTAGAGCAACTCTGATTGCGGTGACCTACAGCTGATCTACAACTGATATATGCCTGCAGATTGCAACACATTTTGATCAAGCTTCTTTGACAAGTCATACACAAGCAAAGACCACACACTCCCATTCAAGACACTATCCAAGTCACATAAACAACCATGCTTCACATCACATTCAGGTCCACACTAGATTCGCTGTGCCCATATAACCGTCCTCTACCTGGCCAGTCACTCATGCATGTGCCTGCACAATACTGCACTTTGTCAGCACTTCTATGCATCTTTGAGCATTTTTGTGCATAATTGAGCGACTGAGCATTTGTGAGCAACTTTGAGCCCCTTTGAGCATTTTTGAGCAAATTTGAGCAAATTTGAGCAATTTTGAGCAACTTTGAGCAAATTTGAGCAATTTTGAGCAAATTTGAGCCAGGTCTCTGAGCAATTTTGAGCAATTTTGAGCACATTTGAGCGCATTTGAGCACATTTGAGCACCTTTCAGCCAGCACTGTGAGCATTTTTGAGCACATTTGAGCAAATTGGAGCCGATTCACTGACCAGGTTTGAGGACAGGTTCATACATATGAGTAGTTCTTTCTTGCTTGAACTATTTTGAAGCTAGATTGTTATTGCATGGTCTAGTGATGAACACATTTGAGGAATGCGCATGAGCTACCTTCATCTTGACAACACCAGTTGAAGTGAACATGATTGTTCCCTGCTCCACTGGGGCCACCACACAAGTGCCCAAGGAACACCTCAGAGTGATAGAACATGATAGAACATGATAGAACAAAAGCAACAAATAAACTATCCTATCAACTGTTCATTGAAAAGTGTGACATAACAAACACATCAAATGAAGCATCTCCACATCGACTCTCCTATCAACTGTTCATCAAACATGCTTCACCAAGTGTCTCATTTGTCAGTCACTGTCAGTCAAACTATATCTTACAACAATTCAGACTCACACAACCCAAGCAGGTGTAGTTACATTCAAATGTCCAGCCAAGGCTACAGACTGGTGGATGGTAGCTGTTTGTGATGTCCTGGCTAAACAAAACAAACAATGACAAGTGAACTGCACAACTGACATGCCTGCCAAACAAGCTCAAATATCAACATCTATGGCTGGGTGTTTACCAAAGACTAACTCATTCTCATGTGTCTATTCCATGTTCTGCTACACAAGAAACACAGCTGCTGAAAAGGTACATGGGAGGTGCCAACTATTGGCACACTTTAATATGGTGCTGCCATGACAGTGGATGGGGTCAAATCCAATCATGGTCCGTGGTACATAGTCAATCAAATACCCAGACCACACCCTCTGGTGGCAGGCAATGGTAAACCTCCAGGACCAGGACCTCTGATGACTGGCAATGGCAGGCCTCTGCCTGGACAACACCTGGTGATGACTGGCAATGGCAGACCAACTCCTCGACCACACCTGGTGATGGCAATGGCAGACCTCCTCCCAGACTGATGACTGGCTGTGAGCTGATCTTCCAGGAGGTCCCGATACTTCCTCACCAATTGCTATACACACTCACATGGAACAACAATCATAACACGGTTACAGCTGCCACATGGCATCTACTGCAACAGGAAGAGTTACTCAACATTACATGTCATTCACAAATACTTCACTTCAGTAACTTCAGTACGGGCTTCAGTACAGTTACATCCAAGTATGTCCACCAACATTCATCAAAATGATCAAGTCCACCCATGTTTGATGAAGTGGACGTTGGCAGGGCAATGGAGCAATGGACATTGGCAGGGCAGAGGACATTGGCAGAATACAACCCTGTGCAATCGAACATGCAAACCTGCAACCTCGCAATCGGGTGTTTGACCATGACAGATGAGTATGACATGATTCACTTCCATACACGATTGCTACCAGTCAAGATTGAGTCCCTAGCCCAGCATCAAATCTACTGCAAGCACCCTGACTCTCACCCAGCCTTTGTCACACCAGCCTTTGTCACAGGCAATGGCACACCTCCTCCATAGTAAAACGCTGTGAGCTGCTCTTCCAGGAGGTCCCAATACATCCTCACCGATTGCCATACACACTCACATGGAACTACAATCATAACACAGGCAGGAAGGGTTACTTAACATTATTTATATGATACAACCCTGTGCAAATGACCATGCAAACCTGCAAAGCTCACACTAAAGTGTTTGAGTCGTGTGATATGACACATGAGTATGACATGATTCACTTCCATACACGACTACAACTACCAGTCAAGATTGAGTCCCTAGACCAGCATCAAATCTACTGCAAACACCCTGACACTCACTCAGCCTTTGTCGCAGGCCCCACCTCAGTGTGTGTGTGTGTGTAATGGATCAGTGTGTCAGTGTGAGTGATTGGGGAATTCAGCATATAAGCTATGATATACGACTGCTTCTATGTATGATTCTTGCCCTTTCACAGGTGATTTTAGGGCAACTGCCACAACAAGGACTGCTCAGACTGAGCCCGCTCACCATCAACACATTTTCCTGTAGCAGCCCTGGCATTTGGACCAATAATGTTCCCTTGGTCCAGGCCCTGCTTTATACTCTGCCGTGACTACTCCCCAAGGCCACCTCTCTTGTATTAGCAACAGTTGATCTGTTTGACCGGAGTTGTGATTGACAACACCTTGAAGCCCTCCAATCAATGGATGATTGATGGTCTCAGTCTCAGTGAGGTGTTCCTGGGGCTGCCCTTTTGACAGGTGGTGTCGTGAGGGATTCAGTAGCCTCAGCATTGCGCTCCAGACGCTCCAAAAAGTTAGCCACTGCCCGCTCTACTGTTGGTGTAGTCATCATGACCAGAGGCTCAAATGGCTCTTGTGGATCTGCCTGGCGCCACACAGCAACACAGGACTCTAGGTTTTTGCAGTCAATATGTTCATTCTTCCATTGAATTGCATTCCACTCTTGGGCAATTTTTCAATTGCCTGCCCATACACACAGTTATCAATCCTGACATTCCTGACTTTCAAAGGCTCTGGCATTCACAGTGATCTCCTTGCAGAAGAGGCCACTCATCACAAAGAACACTGTTCCGTCTCCTGAGAAGGTTACACATATTCACATATTCAATTATTTACTCACCTCACTTACTCAGTCTACACTGTGTTACACCAATGACTTTGTTGTAGGCACAGGTTCTGACAATCCATTGGTTCGGCCCCATGCTGGTATTCAAGCTTGGCACCACCTTGTAGATCTTCCCGGCGAGTGGCAGGCGAAACGAGGGGCAGAGGTGTCCCTGACAGAGTAGGCACTGACATAACACATAACTACTGCCCATGGTCCACTGCACTGACATCTATCCTCAACCACAATGACACCCAACACGCCTCATTAAGCATCCCCAAGAGTTCCGCTGTTTTGACGCAGGTGACATTTGCCTCCAGCCAGTCGGTCTAGTGCATCTATGTTTTGATACCTCAACCAAACACACAGTGTGTGACACTTCCTGCCTCAGTCAAGCTCTCTGTCAGCTTTTGCACCTGGGCATTTGCCCACTCCTGAAAGAGGCCATGAACAAACCTTAGTGCAGCTGTTTTGGGAAAGAATGATGAAGTATGCCTGACAGTTGACATCTAGTTTACCAAGACCAGTGGCTTCAATTCCTCACACTGATCAAGATGCTCTGTGCGGACTTTGAACCCTCCATCCTGCCTCAGACAGACTGGCAGGGAAAGCACATGAAAGTAAGAACATCTTGAATCCATTCTCATGCCTACTGGCTTGTTGGGTGACAGTGTCTTTTAGTGACTCTGTCAGTGACAGGCAAAGGACTTGAGGACAGAACAATGTCCTTGTTGGCAGTCGCCTTGAACGAGAGATCTGAAGGCAAGCTTCCTGCATCCTGAGTCCACCATCAGCCAATGCCACTTCAAAGGTTGGTGTGAATGGCAAACACAGTCGACAAGTCAAGGTTTGCACAAATGACACACACATTCCTCAGCTGTTGATTACATTGGCTGAGTTTCAGCTTGCTCCTCTCCCTTGGTGGGATTCCGTCCAACATCACCTGCAACAGCTCCGAACACAAGAAGGTCCGGCTGTCATCTTCACCCAGTGGAAGGCCACCACCACCGCCAAATGCGAAGATTGGATTCGGAACAGGCATCAATGTTGAACCATCCATGTTCAAGTGCAAGCAATCAGCCCAGACTACCCAGCTTTCTGACTTACAGCTGACTGAGCCACAGAGAAGAAGGAGAGCAGAGTCAGCAGGTGGTAGGTGTCTCATGTTCATCTTAGATACTAGCATGTTTGTCACAAGACAAGGCATGTTTTCTTGCTTGTCCACTGGATGAACAACAGGTTTGTTCAATTCATGAAGCGCTGACATGCTTTTACACCACAATCAACTGAATGAAACACATCTGATAGCCAACTGACTCTCCGAGGCAAGTGCTGTTGCGTAGATGTCCATAACCACTGATGCCTGGCCATCACACCACTTGGCTCACATACAATAGCTGCTTCCCCCAACAAGACTCTGACTCATGCATGATTCATGGAATAGTTTGCAAACACAAATGGTAGACACACACACACACACTACACACACAGGGTGACAGCCCCCTGCACCTGTGCTGTCCACCTGTTTGCAACCAATGGCCGACCTGGGAACGCACAACAATATCATGACACTGCTGCAAAGGCTTGCTCACCTTGACCTGCCTAGTCTTGACTAATAGTGTCTCAGGGTGGAGAGTTACCTCAAAACAATTAGAATGCCTTCTGCAAACACACTTTCTCTTTATCTATCTCTGCTTGAACAGATCTTCTAGGGCACACACTAATGATGGTGTCCACCACCATTACCTGCCCATTCATCAATCACTGCAGATTTGAAGATGTGAAGGTGAGTCAGGGACACCTTGCTTGCTCAGAGCAGACATCTTTTTCCAGTCTCACATTGTGACAAGGCAAATCCGCTTTGGGAAGGCTTCAGAGCATCAGCTGCCTGCCAGGGCCATGAGCTGATACTCAAACAATGGACTGTTTTTCTGGCTGCAAGCCATGTTTGGCAAGTCTGCTCAGCTCACACGCAAGCCTCCTTCTCCATTTCTCGGCAAGCTTCACACGCTCTTCATCTGGGTGTGCACACTGACAGGCTTTGATTTCAATTTATTATTGACTCACTTTCATTGACAATTTAATTATTAGACTTAGACAGGTGACTTCATTCTGCCAAGCTTCAAATTGAATTGATCATCCAGTGTTCTGTTGGAGGCTTCAAGTGCAGCAGCTTCATCCTTGGTCTTCATGTTCAGCAAGCATGTGGCCAACTGACTTACTGACTGACAATGATGACAACTGTGAATCACTGTTAATAGTCAAGATTCAATATGCGCACCTGTCTGCATTTGCCAAGATATCCATATTCCGATCCCAGATTGAAGAACATATTCTGGGTCTTTTGGCTGACCTGCTTGTCTCTCATGATCTCTTCCCTCAGTCAATGTGAGACTCCCATGCGCTGGCTGAAATCAAGTCAAACTGATTCTGCTTTTCATACCAGACTCAGCTGCTGCATTTTTCCAAGGTGCATGACAGGATCCGCAAGCATCTCTTTTGACGCCAGCCGTAGTTCCGCTTGCAGTTCTGAGTCCACCTGGATCAGTCACTGTGCACTCCACTTTGTTCAGTCACAATGCACAAAGTCCAATTATTAATTATACAATTATAGTAATGTTTGCTCTTGGATTCACCTCCTCGTCATCCTTGGACTCATGGTCAGATTCATGCTGGTCCTGGCCCATTGGTTTGCAAGTCCATGACACAAGTCCGTGACATACTCTCAACTCTGATTACTTGAACTTGTTTGTTTTTTGCTCAAAGTGTCCATCCTCTTCCGGTTCTTCATCTTCAATGATGTCACCCTCTTCCGGTTCTTCATCTTCCGGTTGCTCCACTGCCTGCAAAGAGTTGCTATATTTTGCAGTCACGCACACAGTCTCAAAGTCAATGCTACTACTGTACTGTTGACATGTTCTATTCTATTCGCCCATCCTCCTCATCCAATGGCATATCCCCTGTATCAATTTGCTCCTGTCAAAACAATTGTCAATGGAGTCAATGTTACTTTCACATTAGACAGTTGTGAAGCTATATGTTTAGCTGTGCTTTTAGTTCTTTGTTTTCACTCTTCAGTGAACCCTGCCTCTTCTGGTTCTTCCATCCAGGGCCACGCGAGCTCTTCCTCTTGACACATGGTTTGGCTCTTGGTCAAACCAAATTGTCAGGCACGTAGCTATTTGCTTATCAGTGGTGAACCCAATGATTACAACTGAGTTACAAAGAACAAGCAAAGCAGAGTCAGCAGGTCTCATGTTCATCATCAATGATTGTCACAAGACAAGGCACGCTTTCACATTATTTGCCAAGAAGTTTTCACCCTGCCTGCTCTTCTTGCTCTTGAGCTTGCATGTTTGCCTCCTCCTGACATGTTCACACTAGACTGACTATGCCATCATAATCTTCTAATGATTGTCTCTGACAGACTGTTTAGCTGATTTATCTACCCCTGCCACCTCTTCTTGTTCTTCTTTGTCGGCATCTGGCTCCTGTTTTCGGTTTGCATCTTTGGCAATGACAATGCTTTAATCAAATGCTACTCTATTTGTATGGCTGCACACTGTTTTGTAACCCTGCCTCCTGCTCTTGCTCTTCAATGCTGTCACCGCATGCCTCTGCCTCATGGTTGTGATGGACTGCATCTTTGTCAAAACACAATGCTTTTATCACATGCTACTCTATTACACACTGTTTTGTAACCCTGCCTCTTGCTCTGGCTCATTGCCGCATGCCTCTGCCTCATGGTCCTGATGGACTGCGTCTTTGTCAAAACAACGCTTAATCAGTGCCACTCTATTTGTTTGGCTGCTCACAGTTTTTTACCCTGCCTCCTGCTCTTGCTCTTCGTTGCCCTCTGGTAGCTCTGCCGCATGGTCCTGATGGTCTGCATCTTT
>CAXAMN010008224.1:910370-979120 GCA_963970005.1 Durusdinium trenchii
CTATTAGGTTGGAGGCCATCGCTATCAGGTTGGAGGCCGTTGCTATTAGAAACAAAGAAAAGGAAGAAAGGTCTAATATAGTTTGCTTTTAGGTTGGAGGCAATCGCTAGCAGGTTATCAGGTTTGAGGCCGTTGCTATTAGAAACAAAGAAAAGGAAGAAAGGTCGGTTGGAGGCCATCGCTAGTAGGTTGGAGGCTGCCCCTTTTTTACAATCCCAAAACCATGGCATTCCTGTAGATTTTCCCTGAAACCATATCTTTGATATTAGAAACACAGGAAAGGAAGAAAGGTCTAATCCCTATGGATCCACATACCTTCTTAGAAGGTGATTGGAGACTATTCATGTAGGCTTGGGGGGCCCAATTACCTTCTGAGAAGGTATGTGGATCCATAGGGAATATATAGTTGCTATTAGGTTGGGGCTCCACGGCTCCGAGTGGTTTCGACAGGCCCGATTGCAAGGCCCGCTTGCCGTCCCCCGCCCTCCGACTGGGGCTGAGTCAGAGTGAATTCGGGTACCAAGCAGTTCGAGCGCCTACGGAGGTGGGCCATAGCGCGATCTACGTACGTGTTTGGTTGATGAATAGTAGGGCCACCACTAGCAATATGGGTCAACTAGAGTTCAAAGACCATTCAAGGAAAGGGTTGACCCTTTTTTGTAGTCTAAACATTCTCTAATCCCTGAGTAAAAACAGCGTTTTTTTGGGATTCCGACCCTTCCAACCATGGTTCGGCCGGGAATGCCGGCGACCCGATCCGATGCCGGATCCGATGCGCCGTGCCAGTGGCCACTGCCTTGCGTGAACGATCCCGGACACCGACGCCTTTGAGTGGAGTACTGGCACGTGGAGCGGTCTTTCCTGGCATGTGGGAGTGGGGGTCTGAGACAGGGTCTGTTCGTGAGACAGGGTCTGTTCGTGACTTGAAGGCTGTCCTTTTTTACTAGTAGGCTGGAGGACATCGCGATACTGGAGGCCATCGCTAGTCAGCTGGAGGCCATCGCTAGTAGATTGGAGGCCATCGCTAGTAATTCAGTTCCTTGAAGTCTGTTTTATTTTCTTTTTAAAAAAGAACACATTCTGTCAGAAACTCAGCACATATTCTGTTCTTACAAAACTGCTGCGCTTTCGTTGTCTTCCGGTTTTCCTTGAATTGGCAAGAGGCACACGCCCGTGGCTGCCGTCGTGCCTGCAGCATCCGAGATCACAGGCATCTGTTTCACAGAGGGCATACATGACATAAAGAGCAACCATAATACATTAAGTAATATCAAACCCTAGGGATCCAAGTACCTTCTCAGAAGGTGTTTGGGGTGGGTGCCAGGAGGGGCACTTGGTGCCTTCTGAGAAGGTACTTGGATCCCTAGGAAAAGACATTGAACATGCTTTTATGCATCAATTAGTCATTCAATACAAGGGCTTTTATACTGTTGGTGTCCTTTTCAACCGCCTTTGGGGATCTCCTGCTTCATCAAAAACCCCTCAAAAACACGGGAAGCGAAGCCAAACAACACACAAACCTTCGTGGCAAACTCCTGTCTCTCGTGGTCATGCATGCTGGCGGTTTTTCCATTTCCTTCTGGATATTTTGGGGAGAGATTTCGCCTATAGCCTAAGGCCCAGAGATACCATCAAGCCGCATTCCAAGCGTTTCAGAGCAATTTTCGACGAAGCTCTTCCACGGGAGATCTGATGACCCTTTGTGAGGCGGCCTGCTAGGCGTGCAGCAATTCATTGCACAGAATCAGCTGGATGAGAAGTGCATTGAGGCAGGAGGCTGTTTGCACACGGTTTTAAGAACCTTCAGGAAATGCTGAAAAGAGAACGTTTTCAAAAGTGGCACACATATGACCGATGTTGTGATGCATGATATTTCTGAGAATTGCGGTGACATGTGACAATGTTGTTTAATGGCATATGCTTCATTGGGGGCCTGCCATCGCATCCTCTGAAAGCTTTCGTTTCATGGGCACGCCCCTTATTATCGGACCGGCACGGTAGGTGGTTCCATAGCGGGGCGTGTTTGGTCTCTCCTTTCGCGGGCGTGTTTGGTCCACGGGAACCAAACCTGGTTTGATGTAGCCTTCCAGAGTGGAGGTACCGCTTCAGGAGGTACATGATGAATTTCCTGAAGACTGAAGACGTGCATTTCGAACCCACCGATCTGAAGGTATCAGCTGAGGGTATCAGATACAGCCTCGGTCGATGAAGTTCAACCCAGAAGGGTGGAGCCACGGGGCCCGTGTGGCTCGTCCCATCCGGGGCCCGGCACCGGAGACAGCTCGAGGCACTGACGACCCAACCGCCTGAAGTGCAAACTCATGTGGGGGCCTGCGAGTTCGGCGCGAGTTGGGCGCGGAATTCGAGTGAAGGACTTGACTGTCACCTTTGCCCGAACTGCATGTTCCATGGCAAAAGTACTAAAATTCGAATATGTGGGAGGTCGTCTTAAGACTGGTCGTCTGGTTTTCTTCACTCGTCTGAAGACTCCTCAAATTGGCAGTGTTCCTATTCATTGAGTCACTTCATCAGAGATTAGGGTGCTTGTGTTGAGGTTATCAACCAGGGCCCAGCCGAGGGCAGGAGGCTGAGGAAAGTGTGGAATGCAGGTTCCCTTTCTTGCTAGTCGGCCTCTTGACATATATATATATATATACATACACATGCCTATGGGGGTCTCCCCTTTTTGACCGCACTGCATGCTAGGCAGATATGGTTGACTAACATGTGCTTCAGCTTCAGCTGCCAAAGGCTGTGAATTGGACTGAGGCTTTTCCCCAGCAGGGGCTGAATCTCCCTGCCATGCATTGCCTGTCTAAGGCCGAAACCCCTCTGCCATGGTGATGGGAAGGTGCCAACCTCTGAAAAGACAGCGATTGGTTGGCAGATTCAATGATTTCTTGCGGATTTCTGAAGGTTTTCAAGGGGTGTGTGTCTCGTTTCATTGTAGATATCGGCAGATTTCTGTCAGGAGTTCCTTCTAGAGGATTCTTGGGTTTCTTGAAGGGTCCCTTCTTGTCGAAGCAGCGCGGATACGCTGGTCTTGACATTTGCTTCTCGCCTTCCTGATGTCGTCTGCTTGACTGGGTTGCCGTTGGAGCTTAGTGAAAAAGGAATGTGCGATGTTTTGCAATTCTCAACATACATGTGGCATGTCCCCTTTCTTAAATTCGTTTGCATTGCTTCGTGGCAGGAGGGCGACTGCCCACCTTGCGCTTGAAATATTCTAGAACGGGTTGATAAATCCAACCATTTGCCAGTCATGGTATGTGTGTGCCTGTGACTATACCTAGTCCGACCTTGCCATTACCAGAGGTGCGGTATTGGAGAAAGTAGCGCGCTTGTGCTTCGCCATTGAGTGGCCGAAAAAGCCGTTGTCACCAGAACACCGCAATTGCGGTCAACACGTCAGAGGTTATCAGCTGTAGCGCTCCATCCGTGCGCTTTGGAGACCAGATTTAAGTTTTGGTGTGTCCCATGACCTAAAAACAGTCGACCAGGAGTCACCAAGGGGTGGTGTTTTTTAGTCCCTTAAGTGAGTGGATAACGGGCACCCCTAACCTCCATTAAGCACCCGTTTGTGACTGCTGGGAGACATATTTATCAATATTTTGCGAAAGGCCTAGCTGCTAACAATCATCATCCACTGATACTGGGAATGGGATATACTCATAAAAGTAGATTTGTCCTGGCGATCTACTACCTCGTGTTCCACGAGCGTACGACGCTTCCTTCCATTCACTCACGGTACAGGCGAACATCCACCAGTTCATACAAGAGCATCGCCTTTGCACATAGAAAACAAACACTGGCCCTTGGTAGCCTTGGTAGCCATCCATTGGTCCATCCAATTGCTGCACCCACACATTTACCCGTGCACACCGGATATGCTATGACCGTTGACCGTTGAAGCATTTCTTGCATCGTCACCAGTAGAACATGCTCAACCATGCCTACGTTGAGTTTCTTGTACATTTAGTGTTGAAAATCAAAGCCCTAGAGGTAAGGACGCTACTAGTAGCTCCTGGCCTTACTACTAGGAACAAGGACGCTACTAGGAACAAAGGGCATCGCTACTTGGAGCAAGGACGCTACAACCTGTCCTAGCTCCTAAGAACAGCCGTGCACCTGCGGCGCGGGCAGGTTCTCATAATACGGCGTTCGGCGTTTGTTTTCTTAATACTTCAATAGCGGGCTTTCTTTCAGAGGAAGAGAGGCATGCAGAAAACCCATGTTAGAACATCATGTGACATGAGACATGCGATATTTCTCTCCCGTTCGGACCAAAGGGCAGGAAGGTTTTCCCCACGTGTTTCCCCACGTGTCCAGTGGATGTTCGTTGCTGGTCATTCCTTTGGGTCTGTGATTGGTCGAGGATCGCCAAAGCGCAGCGAGAACTTGAAAGTCACGCATCTCCAGATCTCCAAGCACAGGAGAGAATACGGCCGATGTTTTTGAACATGCATTGGAGTGAACCAGTGGCAGAAGGTGAACCTGTTTGAAGGCAGAACAAACACGTGTGTTTAGACCGGTGTTAGGACCAATCGTGTGCTGATCTGTGATCCGAACATCCTGACCTGATCCGAACATCTGGGCAGGTCGAGGCCTTTATTGCCGAAAATGCTTTGGATGCCAAATGTTCAGAGGCCGCGGGAGCGAAGCCCTGAGACTCCTTTGAGGGCCACAGTCGAGCCTCTTTTTGAACGCTGGTTGGGTCGGTGGACTCTCGAAGCCTTGTCGCTACCCCTCTGCTCGAACGCATGTGAAGGAGCTTGGAGTTGAAAGACCTGGGACGTTGACGGTCAACACAAAAACAAGGACTCCTAAACGTCTGAATGCACCAACCTGACAGGCACTGCGGAGTCAATCCCAGACCTGCCAGGCCTGGGCTGAGACATTCGCTTCAGAAGGATGTCTTGCGGCTGAAAGCCATTCCACCATTTTCGGTCAGTTCTCTACCAATCCAATGGGCGCTTCTACCGGCTCGGTAGGGTTCCTGGTAACCGCCGACCTCTCCAACGTGTTGGGGGTGTTGGCGTGATACGAAAAGAGGGGGTGAGGTCATTGCAATACACGAAGACTATTGTAGACTCTTGATGAATACACCACCCCACTTGAATTGAACATCCTCTTCATATGGGGAGGTTTATTCATCAGATACGCAGACCTTGTCTGCAAACGGTCGCAGCTTTCCCAGGTGGCGGTGATCAGCGGGGGTCCGGCGGCTGGACGCAATGCTTCTGCTATGGCATGGGATCCCAAAAAAAAGCGCCGGTGGTGTTCAGCGCCACGTTCGTCGGTTTGGGCCCCACAGGGCTGGGCAGGGTACATTCGGGGACACGAAAGGCCCCACCCCGTGCGTGGGGCGTGGGGGGTTTACTGGTGCTCGATTTGCAAGAAGGGTGAGCATTGTTACCCTTGAGGCCAACGCATCTTTTGCTCAAAAGGTGTATGACAGTGAGACCATGCCCTAATGTTCTCACTGGTGCACATGAATGTGTGGGCACGCAGGGAGGGGAGACCTCGCGGCTATTCGAATCCTGGGCTGGCCTGGAAAATGTTTAGAATTGAATGAGTTACAGTTACTGTATATGTATATATATATATAATACTGCCAGGCCAAGTAATCCACATGCATGGTTTTGATTATTGTGTTGCTGTGCTAAACAGTTGTGTTTCTTATCTCTTTCATGGGCCTCTTAACATGTCACCTTCCAGATCGAGATTTGGTCTGTTTCACACTTAAAACCAGTGATCTTTCTCAAACTTTCTCTTAGACATCGAGTCTGATCCACAAACCCTCCAAGTTGGCCCCCACCATCACCTGGATCCCACAGGCCCGAAGAACGATGTCACGGCTCCGCCGGCTCGCTGCGTTCGTTGGGTTCTCCCGAGACGCAGCCTCCGATCGAGACGAACCAGACGTCGTCAGCCGAGCCACCGATGCTCTCTCGACGGGCTGCCAGCGGCCTGAGCTGGCCATCAGGTGATGAGCCGCATTAACAAGTTCATTCGAGCAGGAGAGGGGTGAGATGACCAGCTGATGGATGCGCAAATGCTCAATGTGCCAGGTCGGACATGTGATGTGGGCGATTTGGTCGACTCTTGATCATATTTCCACCCCTCCCCCACATGAAGACGGTCTTATTACGGCTTTTACAATCCAAATGGTTCCTCTAATTCATCAAGAGTCTACATTTGGCAGTCCTGGTTTTGGGTATTTTGGGTCCTCTTTCCGCCCTTTCTTGCCGCGGAAGGGGTCGTGTCGGCCGTGATCTCGTTTCGGGTCTCGTTTTCGGCCTTCGGCGGCCGAGGCCCGCTCGCACCGCTCGGACCGCAGCGTTCGATGGATGGACCTCGGATGACCGCGAACCGGTGGATGAACGAACGACACCATGAACGGACCATTCTAACACTCGGAGGGAAGAAAAAACATCCAATGTACCACCGGAGTCATGGGTTTCCCACGCGTCACCAAACGCGCCCCCGTTGGACGTCTTCGCAGGAGGCATTTAGCTCGGACGGCTGGGGAACGGCGGAGGCGAGAAAAAAGGCGTCTCGTTTGTGTGCGATGAGTCTCGTGTGCGGCTGCAACGGTAGTATGAAGCGACGAACAAATCCATAGAATTTTCCAGGTAGAAGAGACGAGGTTCAGCCTCCTACCTGGTTGGAATTCATTGCAAAAACCCTTAGAACAAATCACATCCCTTTCCACAGATTTTGGAGACCGACGACGATCGGGGGATCGTCGTTGCTGGCCGATACATTCACGATGGAGTTATTTCTTCCGCCGCCGCAAGAATCAGCTTCACAATGGCTCAAGCGCTTCAAAGTGGCCGTGGAGCAAACCAATGCAAGCCCCTATGGCTCCAGCAGTGAAAGAAGTCAGCCAATCCCAGAGCGCCTTGCACTGTCCGAAGACACCAAACAATTGGGGGCGCACGAGCACGAGCAAGAGCCGGCACGAGCACCATGTGCATGCTTTGGTTTTGGAACCCTTCCAATCCGCAACAACCGAGATCTTGGCCATCAGACCATGCTTTGAGAGGCCGCGAGGCGGCCTTGAAACACGCGTGCTGACGTATTCTTCGTCTCTCACGGATTGAGATCTTTGTCTTGTGCCCACCTACCACCCTGAAGTCTTCGTTGGGTTCCTCTTCGGAGTCTTCCTGCAGTTTCCAGCCATTTCTTCGCGTGAAGGTGACGAGCAAGCCGGCCATGGTCGATCCGGAAGGCGCTCGGAACTGGGGGCCTTGACCGTCACACGAGCTGGGTTTTCTCGATTGTTGACTCGTTGACCGTGCTTTTTGGAAGGTTATTTTTCCGGTCCACGATACCGAGACCAGCTTCTTGACCTGAGGGTCCCCGGCCAGTGACGCTTTGGAGGCTCAAAAGGACCTTTCGACCGAAAGTTACGATGACTGGAGGGTCAGGGGTCGAAGTAACCAGCTCCAGCTCCGTGTTCATCGCCCTGAGCCGGACGCGAAACCTCGAACCCCTCAGGAAGAAGCCGAGCGACGGAGCGGCTTCGTTCGCGGGACTTGGATGGCATCGCCCAGCCCGCGACGCCCAGAGCGGCCATGCGCGGCGGAGCCGGGTGGAAGTGGGCTGTCACGTGGAGGTGCAACGATGCGAAGCATATGGTTTGGCGAAGCATATGGGCGAGGTGGTCGATGTTCGGTTTCTAGGGCCCTGTAATTGCTATGGGGATACTACGGGAGATAAGCCCATTTTGAGACAGGCAATTTTCGGACCTTTCGCCTGAAGCTCTCTTGAACGGGTTTTCGTTGCATGTCTGTGGTTGAAGCTGGACGGGTCTGGCCTTCAGCTGTGGTCGGTTTGGTGGGTTTGGGTCTCGCAACCTGTAGGTCCACCTAGCAGGGATTAAGGGGTCCCGGTGCTATGACCCACAGCCAAGATCAGCCAAGTAGCTGTGCTGCTTTGATCCACATCGTTCGGCGGTTCGATCTGGGATCTATCTCCGGAGGACCCCTTTTTTCTGCTGGGTGCTGAGGTTCATGGCGGATCATGCTGGGTGCTGAGCCTGGTGAAAAGTCCTCAGAGTCCTGATGGAGTCCTGATCTTGTCCTAGCTTTGGCAGTGGGTTTGACCTTGGATTCAAGCAGTTCCAAGTCCATTTCCAGCACATCGCCTTTTGGGAGTTCAGTCGCAAAGAACGTGGTTTTCGAGGCCCGGCATGTGGTGGTGCTTTGTGGAGCAGGGATTTCCACGAGCGCCGGAATCCCGGACTTCAGGCAGGGAACCGCAGGGAAGCAAAACACCGGCACCGATCGAAAATCGGGTCAGGTCGCCGGGTACCGGCTTGTACCACAACCTACAACGCGGGGCCTCAGTCCAGATGGCCTTACCTTTGCTTTATTTGTCCTCTTCATCTTGTTCATACCCCCTGCAGATTAACTGACATGCAGTCTGGAACCCTTGCTTGAGTACATGTGCCATGATTCTTTTTGGTGCCATGGCTTGGTAAGCCGCTTCTATCACATCAGCAGATCGCTCGGGTGCGTGAGGGTTTTTTGGTCTTTTCTCCGCGCCGCGCGCGGCGTGTGTCGAGGTTTTGATCTACCGGAAGCTGAAGCGATCTTTGACTTGAAGTACTTCCAGAAGGCGGCGACTTCTTGAGCACCTGCTGTCGTGTAGAGGCACCAATAGCGATCTGGGCAACTGTTCACGTGTAGCAACCTGGGCGCCCTGGAACTGTTCATGGCCGCTCGTCCCGCGCAGCATCCGGACGCCTTTTACGAGCTGTGCAGAGAGATGTGGCCAGGGAACTACGCTCCTACGCAGCTTGGTTTGAAGTAGACCATTGGATCAGCTGAAGGCACAGAAGCTGCTTTTGAAGGGAAGCTGCTCACCTTGGTGGAGCAAACGTTGAAGACGACAGCTGAGGGCATGTCACTATTTCATCCGCCTCCTCAGTGACAAGGGCATCCTACAGAGGCAGCTTACGCAAGTGGAACACTGAAATCATCGAACGCGTCGAACTCATCTCCGTCCGATCCTTCTTTGGCTTGCAGGCGCCGGAGACCGGCCTCTCCGAACCGGCTGTAACCATCGAACCTCTCGACATCACATCGGTATGAACGTGCTACCCATCGTTTTCATCGATTTTTCACGTCAGCCGCCGCGTTTTCCTCCCCGCGCTTCGATGGAACGGTCGGGACCGGTGGCGTGACGCCATGGCGCCCTCCCGCCGTGCCCTGAAGAAGGCCTTCCTGGAGCTCAAACGCTTCCCGAGGCGCAAGGAGCGAGATGGACACGCGTTGTTCGTTTGGGGGACACGGCGACGCGCTACCAGAGCGCTTGCGGGGAAGCCTTCGGTTTTTTTGGGCGGCTCTTGGCTGCATGGGTTGGGTAACTAAAGGCATATGGCGAGGTTGCATGTAAGAGTGAAACAAGCTTGCAGCGCTAGCCTGAGGACAAAGGCAAGCGGGCTCCTTTCTGCCGTTTGAAATTCACACACAGGCTTTTGCGCTCACCCGCGAGCATGGAATGAACAGTCACATTGAACGGGTGCCTAATTTAAGGCTGAGACTGGTTGATGCTGCAACCCTGCAGGACGTGCAAGATGTACTGGGATTGGTGCACCTTCAAGAGAACTTTGAGGTGCCTTGTTTGGGCCTGCCTACCCTGTCTAGAACAAAACTTGACCATCGGAGGCATCAAAGCTCTTGAAGTTCTTGGCTAACGAGAAGCGGGCAGACGTCATTTTGCCATTGCTCCAGATTTTGCAGCAGGACCAGAAGGGTGTGTGAGACACGGGACTGAAAGCAACTGAAGGTGTGCGTCTTTTCTTCTGGACGAATGCAAACACAGCGCCCCCAATGCAAACACGTCGTCCTTCCGGTCGTCCTGCCAGCAAAGGTGAAAACCTTCGGTTGCCGCGTGAAGATCGTGAAGAAGTGATGGTGTGGGGGGGGCCACTCTGAAGCAGACGAACGAACTGGCTCATGACTGGTGGTGTCTATGGGGTCTTGTCCCTTAATGTAGACTCTTGATTAATAAGCACAACAAAGCCTTTGATGTAAAGAGCTTGTTCTGGGAGGGTTTATTCATCAAGCGTCTACATTGAACATTCTCTTTGGATCTGGAGCCAAGCGTCTTGAGGGAAGGCACCCGGTTTAAACTTCTTGCTCGCAGGATGGCGCGCCCCTGTCCCCGCGCTGCTTCACGACGGGGATCTCCACGTGCGCGAGGCCTTCAAAAACACTTGGGGCACGCGGAGACTGTTTGAAGGCATATGGACATTTTTCGATACGCTCGAGGCCTTCGAAAATACGGGCCTTCTTGAGCGAGGTCGTTCTCCAACTCGTATTTTTGCAAAAAGTCTCTTGCCAATGCTGACGGTCGCAGCGCATGAGAAAACGGAAGCGTCCCAAAGGCTTCTTCCCCAGGTCGCGTGACCGTGTTTTTTCGGAGGTCACGCCTTTGGAGGGATGCCTTGGCCCTTTTCGACTTCATGAAAGTCACAGAGGCCGTGGCCCTGTCCTTCATGTGCAAGCTTAGCAGAGATGTTCATGTTGTTCTTGGAAGCCGTTCTCAGTTGTGACAACTCACACCACCTGCCCGACCTTGCTTTTTTTTCTGTGTGAAGATGGGAGAATCGGACGGACCTTCTCGGACCGTCGGAGAATCACTCTCACGATGCGGAAAAGAAGCTTCCAGGATTCACATGGAGTTGAACAAACAAACCCGATAATTTGTACGTATTGAGTAAGGAAGGTTCCCACAGGCTTCAGAATAGCTTGGCCACCGCTTGGCATTCTGTGGTTTTAACTTGGAGATGCTGCCTTGTCGCGCTAGCAAAACGCAGGGGTTGCGCTAGGTTTGGTGCTAGGTCAAGTACTTAGGTAAGATTAACAAACAACACATACATACATTGGTAATTAAACTTGCTGAGGTATAAACGGATAACCTGTGGGACAAAGCATTCTTTAGCTGACTTCATCTTTGTCTGTGTCTGGACACAGCCATTTTGGCTGCAATTGGTTTATGTAAGGAGACACCGACACCCATCCATTGCGGGCATGGGAACCATTGTGCTTCGATTCTTCGTGTTTTTCAAAGCTAGGAAAGCCGGCAGACCGCAAAGCGTGCTCTTGATCACAGCCGTTTGGTGGCCTGAGGCACTGCCAGGATAGCGCGCTAGATGCGCGCTAGACCACTTTGCAACTTTGACCACTTGTCCAACTGCTTTCCAGGGATACTATTCGATACACTAGAGACATGCACACAAGCGGATTGCCTGCGCGACGTTGCGTAGGGGTGATGAGAGTGAGGAAAATCATTTCTATCTATCATTTTTTGACAACTTGTTTCTGGGTATAAGAAAGAGGACTGCTACTTTCAGCTTCACACTTGGAACCGTTTGGCTTGGAAGTAAGAATGCGGTTATGAAAGGGGCACGCACAACATACAACCATAAGTGTGAGTAGATGTTTTGTACATGAAAGTCACCGTTTGGAACTGCTGTGAATTGACCTGTTTTTTGAGCTCACATGGAGGCCAGGGTGATGTGGCTCGTCCCATCCAGGGGCTGTGGATGTGACATGACCGGGCACCCCGAGTTCACCCTTGTCCTTTGTTCAGGACCGGCGCCCCGAACTCTGTGACTCCTGTTCCCAGGTGTCTCCCAACCTCTTCAACTACAGCGCTGTGATCAATGCTTGTGGGCGAAACGGACAGTGGGAGATCTCATGGCGGATTTTTCAGGCTCGGCCACCGGGAAAAGCCGAGTTGAACGGAACGGAACGGGGGGTCTGGGCGGGTTCCAGGTGATTGAGCTCTGTATATGGGTGGTGGATATTTTTTTCGGAGACCAGCAACCAATGGGTAGACCCGGTCTATCTAACGAAGCATCCAGTGGGAGGTCTCCCAAATACACATCCATCTCCTTTGCCAGCGAAGTGGTTTTAAACTTAAACCCTCCCGAAATCGGTACAGTGGACCTGCCAGTGGACTGGCGTCCAGAAATCATCCGCGCTTGGCCGGCCCAAAAACACCTGTACCGGTACCGGGCCCCCTGACGGGTGGTAACCTGTTAGACACCCCGCCCTGGTAGATGTCACTCGAAGCAGGAGATGTCTGAGATGCAAATCTCGCCAGATGTGGTGAGCTATGGCACCGCCATCAGCTGCTTCGATCACAGCTCCCAGTGGGACTTGGCCTTGCACATCTTCCACGAGAGCCAGCGATCGGTTCCAGCAGACGCTCGGCTCGGTGTGTCCGCGGTGGGCGGCGTTCGTCCCTTTTTGGGCCGTCTGCCAAACTACGTGGTGCGACTTCCTGGTTTTGGAGCATGTCCACGAGGTTGTCCCTCTCACATGATGTGGAACTGGAGCTTTCTGAACTCACCTGCCGCTCCCGCTTTGGATATGAGAGAGGCTGATGTCATATCGCCAAGTTCGAGTTGCCAGGTCAAAGGCCGAGATCTTCAGGTTTTTGAGGTGAACAAAGATGGCGTCTGGGTGGTTGTCCCACCAAACCCTGGTGGGTGGACGTCTCGTCGTCGATTCAAATCTATTCCTTTCATGTTCGGTGCACTTTTAAGCGGTTTTGGGTTAGGACGGTTAGGGTGCAATGTTGCATCCTTTTGATCCATGGGATGATGCCCTAGGTACATTCAGGGTGGCTCTGTTCGCTTGATGAAGCCATCCCCCACTGGCGGAATGTCTTCTAATACGGAGACACCCAACCAATGGGTTTTGGTCCACTTTCCCTCTTCCAAAAGGTTTTTGGGAGGTCTCCTCAATTGAATACACTGAATACACACCCAATCGGCGAGAGGAAGCGTTTGGATAACTCCCTCTGTCGTGCACGACAGCGAGTGGAACGCGCGGAATGGAACTCTTTCGGGTCTCGGGGGCAGGCGGGGGTGAGGGAATCATAGTTACTAGTAGCTTCTTGATGCCAGGAGCCCCGTTCGTAGCGTCCGAGCCCCGTTCGTAGCTTGCCACGAACGTACGATGCACCTGCTATATACTGATCTGATAGCGACGCCCTTGTTTGTGAGTTGGGGGATGGTTTTTGGGCTTTTCTGGCCTTCCGACCGGACCTCCTCCTCTCCCCCCGAGGGGGGTGCTCTGGGTGGATCCGCCCGTGCCCTGGGTCGGGAGGGTCGTCCGAATGGATCGTCCGTTGGGGAGGACATCGTGGGCTTTAGTGCGATGATCAGCGCTTTGGACAAGGCTGGACGCTGGGAAGATTCATTAAGCTTGTTCGAAGAGATGTCCAGTTCCTTGGCTGATATGTCTTGGCTGTTTTCCGCGCTGGGCTTGTTGGCCCGGTCTAGAATTACGTTTGATAGCTTTGGTGATTCCAGTTTAGTTTTTTTCAGCGGAAACGCCTGCCTCCGCATTCGATGATGTAGCCGAAAGGCGGTACAACAGAGCAGCTAGACGTTGGCCCAGTCATTTTCTAGTGGGACCTGAGCTTTGCGCACACGGGTTTCGTAGCAAAATCTCACCTTGCGCCCTTCATTTTCTAGACCAGAAATGGAGTCGCCAAACCTCAGTCCCTACTACAAGATGCATTGTGAATTCAATGGGGATCAAAACTTACACTCTTGCCTGAACTGCCCCCACAAAGATGAGTTCGATCTACGAAAGCCTTGAGAACAAGCAATTGGTAAGGAAATGCACAAAAGAAACGGTATATGAATGATTCTTAATGATCTGTTTCCCTGCTCAGATTCACCACCAGCATCAGCAGACCTCCAAAACCATCAAGAGTACTTGCCTAGAGTTCATTTCAACTTTTGTGAGGGTTTGGCCTTGGTTTCTTTGGCCAGTGGCCCAACAGAATCACTTTCTGCAAGACTACCAGCAGGGCTTATGGCTGCACATGTTCTTTCGTTAAACTACACTCTCACATAATATACATTACAATGTTTTGTTGTGTGAAAGTCTGAGACACTCGCAAGTGTGGCCTTGCTTTAAATTGGTTGTCGCTCCAAGGTGCAAATCTCTCGCCAGACACGATTTGCTTGTCAGCCGTCATTAGTGCATGTGGAAAGGGGCGGCAGTGGCAACTGGCTTTGGAGATCTTACATGAGAAGGCCGTCTGACACGTGGAACAGCAACTGTAGGTTGTTGCTGTCAGCTCCAAAAACATAGCATTCGCCATAGGATTCGCATGGTTCGCCTTCCCTTTGCATTTATTTGCATGTCTTACTCTTCGTGGTTCCGGCGGACCGAGAATCGTTCCGGCGTTCCGGGAATCTGATCGGTGGGGAAGCGGTGCGGTTTCAGGTGTCTGAGCCTGATGTGATTTGCTTCAGCGCAGCGATTTCTGCGTGCAAGAAAGCTGGGGAATGGAAGTTTGCAGTGCAGCTTCTTCAAGAGATGGAGGACCAAGTTTCGGAAACTCTTTGGAACTACTCTTGCTACTCAGTTTGAAGGGGCTGGTTTGAAAGTTTGGATCAAAGATCGAGCCAGTCACTTGTGGCACTTGTGATTAATCTGGCTTAATCCATCCATGTTTGGTTTAATTTTTGGAGCCAACCAACCACAGGGATGGATGATTCATGGAGGGCTTCGTCCCCAGTTCCCAGCTCGGACAGCTGCGGCGCTCTGCTTGCGGCGGCAGGACCTGAACTTGCGGCCCGATTACGTCACCTGTTGCGGAGCCATCAGTGCCTGTGAAAAGGGACACCAATGGCAAGCAGCGTTGGAACTTCTGCAGGCGCCGAAAAAGGGGCGGCAGCTTTGGCCGGCCGGTCGGCCCAAATAAGAAAACGCCGAAGCCCAGGTTTTTGGGGTGGTTGTACTCAAAGAGGCTTAAGTCCTTTTTGGGAACAGGAACAGATCATGCAATTTCTTCTTGAAACACTTCCCTTGTTGTTGAATCCCAATTCCAGGTCCGTTTCGGGATTGGACCGATTATTTTCGAGTCTCCTTTTTGGAGAAATATATCCGTTCAAAACACTTGTCGAACTTGTTTCTATTCGGCATACATGTGATGGTGAACGCACAGAGGCCGCCGATGCAACGTGCCCCAGCGACTGTCTTTGCGCATGCGACCCCACTTTGGTGATCTGTCGGAAAAGCAAACCATTTCCCGCTTTTGATCACTTTATATACGAGAATCCGCGAACGTGGAAATCGAGCGGACTCCGTGGTTTTCCAGGCTCCTCTCTCCTCTCCAACTTGCTGATGACTGAGTTTTTTTTTGGCATCCCATCATCAAACCTGTTAACTGGCATCTTTCAGCCGCAGAAAACTGCAGCATGGTTTGAAGACAGCATGTTCTCAGCGCGAAACCGGCAGGTCATGCCAGAAGCTTCGATGACTTTGGATGCCATTAGCTACAACGCGACGATCAGCTCTTGTGCAAAAGGTGCCCAATGGCAGACGGCGCTTCAGTTGCTGGACACCATGCTTTCCGTGGAGGCCGGCAGGTGTCGTAAAAACCAGAAAGATTACTCTCCTGAGAGGTATTCCGCCAGAGCTGATGTAGGCCTCTTGTGCGCAGAATCAGGCAATTTATGATCAAGAGTCGTAACCGGCTTTGGGTTTGTATGAGTTTCATGTTCTGCAAGAATCTGATGGGCAAAGTCAGTCATTGCGGGCGGCAGCATGATCCCTCTTGGCCACGGCCACCCTGCCACCCTGCCAGGTGTGGCCTGATGTGATCAGCTGCACTTCAGCCATTAGTGCCTGTGAGAAAGATGCACGGTGGCTCATGGCCCTAGGGGTCTTCCAGTCAATGTATGACTTCAAAGTCTTCCCTGATCGGATCAGCTTCAATTCAACGATGCGTGCTTTTGCAAAAGATGGACAGTGGCAGTTGTCCCTCAGTTTGCTCCATGACATGAAGAATGAGGAGACACTTGGGCGAAACAAAAGGAAACAACACTTGTGCATCGTGGTTGTTGAAAATTTCGTTGAGGGGCACGCACCCCTGTAATGATGTTCACAAGATGTGAATGGTCCATGCCCGTTTGCACACCCCGGCCAGCCTGGCCCGGCCGGTGGTTAGCAGGAAAAATCGCTTCGTCTGACGGCAGCAGAGGGGCATTTTGCAACTAGAAGGTGGATAGACATATTTTCCTTAGGTGGTTAGACTCCCGAAACCCACCCCAACCATCTTTTCAGAAGGTAGTTGGAACCCTAATTAGGGCTCGTCGACGGTTCCGGGGCGGAAGACACTCTCTCCAAGGGACCACTCGTGGCTTCGTGGATGGCATGGTTTGTGGGAAAATGCCAATGCAAGGTGTCTAGAACAGGGGGATGCCATCGATGAAACCATGTTTGTAGGGAAGGTATGAGATGTTGCAAGACAGGACTTGATGTCCCACGATCTGTGAGGGATCTGTCATGTCGGGCTGCGTGAAACAAAGCCAATGGTTTTGGCAGGTTTCAGGGCCATGTGGATGATCTCTGGATGATCTCTGGATGATCTGGAGGAAGGGACCAGGGGCCAATGCGGACCTCGGTCACTTGACGTTGAAAAACACCGCCCTTTAAGACCTTGAAGCCAAAGCAGAGTACCGGTACCGCGAGCTCGATTTTGGGATGGGGGGACGCTGGGTGAACTGACAGCCAGCCAAGGATTCAAGCTGATGCCACTAGTTTCAATGCTTTGATCAGCTCTTGTGACAAGTCAGAGGAGTGGGAGATGGCCCTCCATCTCTTGGAAGAGATGCTTCAGGCAGGGTGTTGCGTCATTGCAATGGAAAAGAACCCAGATAAAGCAATCAAACCTTTTAACCTTTTGTGTTGTTCTTCTCGGTTGCTGGAGCACGACCAACAATTTTGATGGGTCGATTGAGCGAAAGAAGAGAGGCAAAAGAAATCAACAGAATCTCCCAGGTGGACTTGCAGCCTGATCTCATTACTTACACCTGCTTGTTGAACTGCTATGAGACAGCTCGTCAGTGGCAAAGGGCCTTGGAACTCTTTGCAGTTTTGCCCGAGATCAAGGCCATGCGGTTGCTGTTTCTTTTTTAAATCATCGTTTGCTCCATGCGGTTGCTGAGGACAGTATTTTTTCTTTTGCCGTTTTTTGTGTAGAATTGTTGGAACTCCTCCCACTGTGCGACGTGATGTTGTTCTTGTGCCTGAAGCCAGCAATCAAGGCCGGACACATGTTTGAGGGTTCCATGCCACTGATAGACTTGCTGTTCTGTCGAGTACGCATGGAAACCTTTACAGTGTGCAGTTCCCAATGGCTCAAAGTTGTCCAAGAACTTTTGTGATTTCATGACAGTCATCGAAAAACACACCATTCTCTCATGATCCCAGTCGCCCAGTCGCTTGCGACTGGGTGGAAGGGAGACAAAAGTGGACATCTCAATCCTCAGTGTAAATTCGCAGTTGTGTTGTGTTGATGTCGATTCCCGACCCGTGGGTGTGGTGTGCTGCCTGAAAACAAGGTGACTCCCGACAAGATCAGCTACAATGTGACCGTCAGTGCCTGCGAAAAGGCTGCTAGATGGCAGCTGGCTTTGGCATTGTCACTCAGCTGAGCTGGCTTCTTTTTGCATGATTTGGCCGGTCAGTTTAATGTTTTCTAGAGTAGTTTGAACGATAGAGGTCTTTTTCTTCTCCCTTCCCAGGCCCCCTCAAAAGAGGTGCTCTCGGCCAAGCAGGGACCGGAAGATGTGGACTTCCCCGTAAAGGGCCCTGAACAAGTCCTCCCTTGGTCCATGCTGCAACCCTTGGTTGGAGTTTGAGGCCCATTTCCAGCAGTGACAGGCCTTTTTGAAGAGACCTCCTTAGCGGATGAGGTGGCTAGGACTGGCGAAGGAGGCGCCGGAGTCTCGTTGGCAGGCACCACCTGTTGGTAGAGAAAAAGGCTCTTCCCAGGGGCCATGCCATCCACTTCTCAGCACTTCAGAATGTTTTAGAAGATTTCATCCTTTTGCGCACCCACGTTGGATTTCTGGGCTTTCCGCAGCACCCGTGCTTCCCCCCGGAGGTGCACGACCTCTGGACCTCGCACCCTTGAACCTCACGCCGTTGCGGACCTGTCCTCTGACGCCCCGGGCGACCGTGACGTCGACCCGTCGAAAGAGCGTTTGGAATTCGTTGGGCGCCCGTTTTTCTTCGAAGCAGACAGCATCCGGCAGGGTTGCATGGAGCGAAAAAGGTGAAGAAGGGTTGGTTCGTCCGAAAGGTTTTTGGGAGGTGGAAAGAAACGAAGGATAGACCGTTAGACCAGAGGGATGAATTAGACGAATTCTTTGCATCTCATTTTGGTCCCAAGGATGCCTTAGAACTTAAAACCCATCCGCCCATTGCCACCCATCCTTGAAACCCTTGGGGTGTGTATTAACCAGAGGGAGACATCCCCCAGTTTTTCCACACCCCCGGGTTGCCGAAACCGGAACCTGGCACCTCAAATCGGCGGTAAGCGCCAGGGCCCAGGGGGGCGAGAGTTCGGACTCTGGCAGCCAAAATCGCCATAGCGAAGTGGACATCTGTTGATGGGACTGAAGCTGAACAGGACCTCCCAGCTTTCCGGGTCACACGGAATCGTCAGGCCATTCTGCTTCTCCCCCTGACCCACTTCGGAATCAAAACCACCCAAAAACCACATGAAGTGGTTTTGCGGAGACGACTTCGACAGAACTCCAGAACTCCTGTGGCTCAACGCCGGACCCACGGTGCATTCTGTGGGTAAACCCGCCACGGACCGCGGGTCCACGCGGCAGGTGCTACACTCAGAACATCGATTCTCTGGAGCATGCGGCCGGGGCGGCCCGTGCAGAACGAACGAACCGAGCCGAAACGCAACGCAGCATCTCCGTGAAACAGTGGGATGCGGCAGGTCACCTCTACTTTAGACCGCCAAACGCACAAAATATCGTATAGGTCCTTTCCATCTTTTCCTATCAAAACAGGGGTCAAATGGGTTAGAACAGGAAAAAGAGTCTTTCCAAATTCCATTCAGTTCTCAGGAAAAGATAGATTCACCACAAGAGGGGGGGTCATTTCACAAGGTCCCGAACCGCGCCGCATCCAGATGCCGCCTTTCCGGCATTCTTTCACCAAGGAAAGATCCTCAGCCAATCAGAAAAGATCTCAAATTTCAGCAATCTCACCAATCCCATGGAGACAACCTAAGAGCGACGGCCTTCAAAAGACTCCCCTCACAAACCGAGATCCTCCCACCCATGATGGTGACCAGCCCTGTGAAAAAGCGGTGCGCCGGTGTCCAAGTGATCGTTTATAGGTCCAGGATCGACACCAACCCCACACCAACCCGTCCCAGTGAAACCTTTCGTCTTCGTGGTGTTTTTGGATCCCATGACCTCAACGAAACCAGGCCGGGATCCCGGCCGAGCTGCTGGTGGCGGCACACGGCAACTTCGATGCGGCACACGTGGTGGACGACAACGTCGGACTGGCCTCGAGCTGCTTGGATGTCCAGAAGCTGCGAGAGCTGGGCTTAAAGACTTCTAAACTTCGAGGTCGCCAAAGCAGGAGGGGTTTGGGAACCATAGGGAACCCCCAAAACCGGTGGGAGGCCCCGATTCTGGGGGCCGCACCCAGATAGAGCCTGGTGTCCAAGACATTCGTAGAACTGATTCACATTTCAGCCCTTTCAGTTCGGGTCACTACATGCTTCCTTGGCTGTGCATTTGGGACATTGGCTGCTATAAAGCTCGGAAGTTCTAAACGACACTCAAGCTTTTGGGCGAAGTAGTGGGGGTGAGGCTTCAGAATCATAAATCATTCTGCGACATAGCGCATTTGGTTGTAATTATTGTTGTTCTTAGTGATCGTTGTTTCTATCATCTTGTGTTTGGTGGTTTCCTTGGTTCCTGCTGCACCCGCCCAATCGAAGTCTCGCTCGATTGGCTCCTTGTGCCGTCCAGGCTATGATGTGGACATCACAGAGCTACAAGATGCCCTCCATGATCCCGGGGATGAGGGATGGCAGGCGCTTGACAGACTGGATCACATTTAAGCCAGCGCTCCTGGTTCTTCAAAGTGGCCTTTTGATCCCCTGGTTTGAGGTCACTTAATCCTGGAGAAGGTCGCTTAGGGACTCCCAAAAGGTCAATTTGAAGAAGCTGGCTGCTGGCTTTTTGGAGAAACCTTCCAATTTGAGGTCATAGCCCTCGTCAAGAGGTGATTCGGAGTGTTCCAAAACGCACCGAACTTGGAAGGTCCTGGTACTTTCCCGTCACTGTCTTCCGGGAAAACACTCCGCGCGAGTCGCACGCTGAGCCGCGCGCTCTCGTCCCACGGCTGGACCAGGAACTACGAGAACATCACGGCGGATTGGTGAAGCCCAAGATCGTCTTCTTTGGCCGCTCGGGCGGCGTTCTGCGCCCCAAACGCTCGGCCGGATTGGTCGACCCGGATCGTGCGGATCGTGCGGGGTTTCGCCCACCTCGGGCGACGGCAGGCGCCGCTGAAGAGAGTGTGCTTTTCCGAAGGGATGAGACCGTTTGGGAGGGAATCTTCGAGAGTGTCCACTCCTGTAAAAGCACCCCAAAGCATCGTGCTGGGCCGTGGCTGCATCTTGGGGTGCCAAACGGTGGGCGTCTCAGTGTCCTTCGGCGCGCGATACGCAACCCTTCAACCATCGTTGGACCCGATCGCCCCGAGAACGCCGCTTCGACCCGTCGGGTCCGGAGCCCGGGGTCGTTCTCAGGGGAAGAGCTGCCGAAGCGCTTCTTTGAGCTACACAAGGCGGACTTGGCGCTGTGTGATCTTCTCTTGGCCGGGCCCGTTGAGAAAGCGAAATGGAGGGGAGGTGAGGTGAGGTAGTTGGGAGGCAATGGATTTTGTGAGACTTTCCAAAACAACAGCAAGAGAGGCAATCTGGAGGAAGACCTGCGAGTTGTGGCTTGGTGTTTTGCATAGCTGGGTGGGTCAAGGCTTCCTTTGTAGGGACTCACCATAGAATCTACCAATGCCATCACCAAGAGCCATATTTTGAGTGGTTGGGCAAACACCGTATTACGAATTCTATAGGTTCGAAGACTGCACCATGGGTGTGTATTGGACTAAGACACCTGTTTGTTGAGCACCTGACAAACCCAGGGACCCGAGCCATGGGAGCCACACGGCACTCGTGTGGTTCCCGCGAGTGAGGTCATGGGAACCTCTTTGCAAGTTTCGCCCTTCAACACCTTGCTGAGCCTCACCTCTGACAAGCCCAGGCGGCGTTGGAACCGAGCCGTGGGCGTCTTGACGACACCCCCGCAATGATGGTGAGTCAGGGGGGGTAGCGTTGGGCTATAGAAAGCCGGTGGTTCATTGATGCATCGATTTTACCATAGGAAGGATGCTTGGTGCAAATGTGTTTCGTTTCACCGGGTTTCATATATTATATATATGTATATATATTCAAGTGTGCAAAGTGCCACTGTTTCATCTGTTTCCTTGGAATTGAAAGGACCCGTTGCAACATTTTCAGGCGGAAGGCTTCAGCACTTTTGACTTGAGAGTCTCTCTCTCTCTCTCTCTCTATCTTTCGTTTCGTGTCAACTGCAGGTTGCTGATCAACCGGGAGGCGGTCGGCTCATGCCTGGATCCCGATCTCTTTTCGCACCGATCCGTGTGACCGACGCACGACGCACGACATGGCACGAGAGCTGTGAGTGATCAGGCCGTTTTCCGGATCCTGTGAAGGATCGCTGAAGATCAAACTGAACACCGGTGCATTCCGCATGTAGCCTGAGATACTTCGAGCGACCAGACACCATGGAGGTGATGAGGCGAAAGGATGACATTGGTCTGTTTGGCTTTCAGATTGTCCAGAGGCCTTTTCGGAAGACCAACGGAACGCCGTTGGATTCATGCATATTGGGTTGTTCTTGACGTCTTCGACTCTCCTTCTCTTGTCTTTGGTACATTGACATTCCAGTTGACACTCCAGCAACAACGGACCGACACATTCACTGATGGCTTTGGCTTGAGGTGATGAATTGGCTGGTGGCTTTTGCTTCCAAGCTGACAGTTTCTTGGCGGCGCTTCTAGTCAAAGCCGGACCAAGCCAACTGACTACAATGAAGTCAGGAAACGATGGACACTCCCTGATTTTTCTATATGAGTTCGTTTTGGAGTACTCTTGTAGACATCTATCACCTCAGTCCAGGTGATGGGCAGGACGTCTTCTATCAAGGAGATTGTGATGCGGGTGTGGAGGCCTTGGCTGAGAGGCGCGCCCCAACCGAGTTGGGGCACAAAAAAGACACCGAGACGAGATTGACGAGACGTTGTTTCCGAGATGTTCTTCTTCGGGGAGGGAGGGAGACTGACTTGTGCTTAGTAGGACATGAGGACAAGAGATGCTTTAGGATCCATTCCCTTAGCCCTTACTAAGCACGAGTCAGGAGAACGACCGTGAAACTCACGAAGCCATGAGTTGCCGCAGTGAACGTGATGCCGCCGTCCGACCCCCCAAACCACGACCTGCGTTCGGTTCGGTTCAGAACGTCCACAGCCAGGGGCGATCACGCTCAGTAGGCTGCTTTTCCGGCGCCGACCGACCCGGCGCACCCTCGCGACCGGGCGGGCCGGACTGGGAGGGACCCCAGGCTGGGATGGTTGAAGGAGCTGCAAGAGCTCGTCGCACTGGGCCAGAAGGAAGCGGAGGAACTGCAGCACTCGGAGCTCTGGAACACAGCCGTTGGAGTCGGTAGACGTTTGGTGGGCTCGGGGTTTTGGGCGAGTGAGACACAAACGTTGAACAAGGATGGCAGAGGTTGAAAAGGTGGCAAGACATTGATAGAAATCACATGCTTGGTTTTGCTTAGGGCTGAGGGGAATTCCTTTTTGTGAATCCCCTGGCATGTATAATATCTTTTTCAGCTCCTTAAGCAAGTCCAAGCATGGCAATATATGGCAATCATTCTGAAGTTCAGAGTGTACAGTGCACTTATAGTATATAGAGATATAGAGGTATCATATAGTGAGTTCACTTTTTTGCCTGAGGAAAAGCTGCCATCACACTCGGTCTTTTCTGAGGAGTGCCACTGATCTCGCTTTTTCAAAGTCCTGGCAACGCGGCAACGCTTGGGATGAAACGGACACTAGAATGAACTAGTTTTGCTTGAGAGTCTGGAACTGCGGAGTTTCTAGAGTAAAAGGAATTCTTGACTACACCAAAATGATCAGATGAAAGGACAAAGGGTGGGTGCCGTATCGTTGCGTGACAGGGCAGATTTGCACCAAAGGTCCCTATGTGGCTTTTGGTTCCTTTTGTGCAGTGTTGGTTTGTCTCCAGCCCTTCTTGCAAGATGTGAATGTGCGCGTGCCTTTTTCCCGTGTCTGCAGAGTCAGCTGCAGTCGTCGGGCAAGTGGGCCCAAGTTATAAAATCAACTCTTGCGCTTTGGCTGCCATAGTTTCGTAGCTTCCGGACGTGAAGCGGAGATCGGCAAGTGAGGTTTGACCAGGACTTTGAAGCGGCCACTGGAGAGAGTTAACTACTGAGTTGTCTTGAATACCAATTTTTGCAGTGAGGGACGAGGAACAGCCGAGGAACAGCTGATCTTGCTAAAGGCGTTCTGATTGTACATAGACATAGAGTTTTGAATCGCCATTGACTCATGGCAAAAAGAGCTCTACCAGGGCCTCCGGTTTGGGGTGGTTAATGGACACCCCTTAACCTCTAAATTGGACACCCCTGGCCCGGGGGGCCCTGGCAAAAAGAGGTATTCGGCCAGGTTTTCTAGGTTTTCGTGCGAGGAACTTCTGATGCACAAGATGAGTTGCCTGTGTGGCTTTCCGGCGAATTCTGGTCATTCCTTGTTGCTAAGTATTCAAAGTGACAGTCGCAAGGTTCTTGACTCTCTTCAGAAATACAAAGCAGGAGTGCCAGACAATAGCTCGCATGATATGTAAAGTCAGACTCGCATGAAAATACAGACTCGCTCAGACTCGTTGGTCTTTGATGGCCGAATGCGCCATGCCGCCCATCCACGAAGCGCCGAGCCTCGTGCAACAGCCGCCTCCTCCGCGGAGAGGACAGGTGCTCTCCGAGCTACAACGCCTGAAATCCATGCGACGACAGGCCTTAGGTGCTGAGGCCAGGGGCCTTGTTGTCGCGGGCACCGGGCTACCGGGCATCCAACTGCCTCCCAGGGACCTCCGAGGGACCAAACACTCGACCAGACTACCAGACCCAAGCTCGCATGCGCTGGCCTCAGCCTGCGCAGAAGCTGCTTTGCACACAGGGGGCTCCTGCACCCTTCTCCGCTCTCAGACGTCGGGAGTAAAAGACGCTTTAAGTGGAGGGGGGCCTCCACTTCGGTGTGATGATGCCTTTTAACAGGAGGCTGGAGAGTTTTTTCAGACACCTGACCCAGACCAAAAACCCCGAGACCCACCCAGATTCTGCGGATTGGAGGCGGATCGACGGCGACGGGAAACAAGGTCCTTCGATGCGCAAACAAGGACCTTTTTTTAATAAGGAGGGGGGAACTATTGACCAGCATCAGGTTTTTTGGTTTTCAAGATTTTCACCAATATTTTCACCAGCTTGGTTTGGGTATGTGGCAAAACCATTTGGTCATACCCAAAGACGTCTTGGCTTTGGACAGCTGCCTGATTCCACGATGGTTGGCTCTTTGTGTCCGAAACAGCTCTGTTGGGTCTTCTGATTCTTGTCCCCCAACGATGGGGGTCACCTGATGTAGGTTGCACGAGGGCCAAAGAACGCCTTTGTGGCCTCTGGATGCACGGTCACTCGGCCACGAGGGCCGCACCCTGTGGCCCAGGGTGCTGTGCCATATTTGTTTGTTTGCTTCTCCCCCAACGGCCCTAGCCTTCCAAGACATTCCAGGACCATTTAAAAATGGTTGGCCATGGTTGGCCTGGTTTGGTTCGGGATTCAGCCTATGAACTTCATGGTGGGCCAGGAATCTTGCACACATTTTGGAGTGTTTTTGGTTTCAAGCGCCTGGAATCAAGGGAATCCTGGAGCGTCTCCACCCGTACGGTGTACGGTGCAATATCGCAGGGCAATGGCCGGCATCGAATGGTGCAGGGTGCCTTCTTCGGTTCGCATTCCCGGCGCGACGGGCTTTTGGGGAAAGACGGGTGGCGCTGCCAATCGAGATTCCGTCGGATTCCAGTCGAACCCAGACATGACCCTGTTTGGATGGGAAGAAGATGGAAGAAGACCTTATTTTGAGTGATTTTTTGTCTAACATAGAGGTCACCCAAGAGGGTCGGACGGCAGTCTCCCTCGGTCCAGCGCCGGGACGGCGCAGGCGGCTGCGCTGGATCTCTCGATCGAGACGTTGGTCTTTGCGCTGCGGGCACCACAGGTGAAGAGAAACAAGTTCAAGAGTGAAGAGAGATTTTCTTACCCTATTTTTTCCGGTATAATAGGCCAAGCATGTGTTGTATTTTTGAGGTGGTTATTTTTCAGGTATATATGATATAGATAGACCAAACCTAGAAATTTGTTTGGGGGAAAGACAAAAAAATAACACACAGCGACCGTTCACGGTGTTTTTTTCCATCTCTTCTGTTTCACCGACCGCCGCCCCCCCTCGAGGCCCCTGGATCATGGCATGCCATGGCCACATGGGCCAAGAGCGTCGCGCTCGAAGAACTCGACGAAGGAGACGGCCGAGGTGTTTACTCGCTTTTGAGTCGGGAACGAGCATTTTTAAGGTCCAGAGCCAGAAGTGAACCAAAGAGCTCTGAGAGTCCTGGTGTTTTTTTCTTGTTTGATGGAGAAGAACTCCATCTACACGAGGAAGCCCTTACGGTGTACATGAGGGATGGCGACAAAATACTTCAGCAGCTGGGAACCCTTCGCCCTTCCGAGATACGCCAGACACAGCCGCCACCTGGTGCCATGACGATTGAGGGTCCGCCATTTGGGAGGAAGACCCACTTGAGACAATGGGAACATGCCAAGTGAGTTCACCTACAGAGTTCACCTAGGTTAGGTTGAATGCAGTCGGCTTCCAGAGCTGCGTGAGCGGCTGACGCTTTGATAACTGCTTTTGCCACGATGCAGGACAGAAGGAAGAGATGCCGCCGAAGGAGGGCCCCCCCGCGGAAGTGGGCTTCGTGGCGGCCGTCCGTTCGATGCGAAAGTCGGACCTGCCGACGGTCCGTCGATGCGGCCGCGCCAGGAGTTGCACCAGGATGGAGTTGTCTTGTCAAGTTCAGAGCGTCCAGACGATGAGAGACAGGAAAAATTGGAGGCTCGCGCATTCTTTTTGGTCACACGTGGGGTGGGCAAAGGAAACCCACAAAACATAGCTATTCCATGCTATTCCCTTGTGTGGTTGGCGAACGACTAGTTCTTGTAATATCTCTTTTTGACTGCAAGTGTTCGTTTATGGCAAAACTGGGGATGTGGCCTGCATCCATTTTGTCTCAAGCATTCTTAGTGAAGTGACGACACAGGTGGGAGCGAAGTGAAACGCAGGTGTAGTAGTCCTCAAGTATGTAGATCGTTTTCAATACGTTCGCAGCTCGGGGGTTCACCTTCAATCTTTTGGGGTCACTCTGCAGTAAACCGCAGCCTTTGTGATTCGTTTCTGAGTTTCGTTACGTTTCATTTCACTCGTGCTTATTTGGAATATGAACAAGTGACCCTCCCGGTGCGCTCTGTTCTGCACCGAAGCGTGCCGTCGAGGAAACGCGACTGGTGGGACCACGGAAGACATCGCTTGACATCGCAGGTTCCCACCTCAGACCCACCCGAGCCACCCGAGCCTGTGGAGCGAGCCGCGGAGTTGGCGGAGCCTGGAGAACGAGCTGCGGAGCCTGTGGAGCCTGCGGAGCGAGCTGCGGAGCGAGCTGCGGAGCCTGTGGAGCCTGAGGAACGCGCTGCGGCAGTCGAGCCACAACCTGCTGATGAGTAGCTCAGCCTGTGCTGCATGATTTGGTCCATTTGATCCACAAGAATCACTTGGCAGCCAAATCTCGAACTCTTCTGCTACTCACTGTTTTGTTTGTGGTCCAGGTAGATGCGTTGGCACGTCTTCGTGCGGCACGTGCACAGGTGTCAACCAGCTTTGGGGGTTCATCGCTTCATCCACCACTGACCACGAAGGAATACGAAGGGGACTGCTGGGAGCGTCGCGGGATTGAGGCCGGCGAGCCACGAGAAGTGGCATGTGGAGAAGACGCCGGATGAAACGCAAGAGGAGAAGCCCGAGCCCGCATCGGTGTACCCGCAGTTCTATGCGGACCGGAGATGCCCGTCTCATGGCTTGATGGGTGCTTTCGTATTGTTTCGCCGGGCTGGATGTGTTTGCGAGGTGGTTTACTGTCCAGTCTGAGGCTTGATGCTGCAAAGTCCGAGCATCAAGAGCGGCTCGGCACCTTCAGTTGGATCAAGGAACGAAAAGGTAACAGATGGTAACAGTTTTGATTTATTTTAACGTTTTGTAGTGTCAAATCCTTAGTAAAACAATGATGGCTATTCATGGTGGTTGGAATCTTAGCGATTAATATACCATAATTTATGATCAACACGAGCAAAACCTTGAAATCTCGTTGGTGAACTGGGGAACCACGGCGTTTGAGATCCGTTGAATTCTTTGGTGGTGAGCAGCGATGAGCAGGTGACCACAGTAGGTAGAACCCAGACACCCCGGAAAAGACCCGGTTCTTGTTGGGTTCTTTTGTTGGTCTAACGAGGTCACCCAGTTGGGTCCTTCGGATGTCGGACGTGACTCGACGTGACATCGTCCGATGTCTTGGAACGACTTGGACCGACGTGGCGCGACTCGGACTACGACCAGGTAGGTCGTGGCCACCGTCCGTTTCGCCATGCCTTTTCATCCAACTCACGGAGACGCCCGGAGCTGACCCTCGACCTTCGACGCTCGGAGCGGGATCGCCGCTCGGCTTCCGCCGCCGCTTCCGCCCCAGGGAGGAGTCGCCTTCCGCGGCGTCTCGGCGTTCGCGCTTGGAGACGGCGCGCAGGTGCGGAGATTCGGTCGGGGCGCGGCAGGGGCCGAGCCGGCGTGCTCGGCTGAGGCCTCGGGGGCGAAGATGGGAGAGCCTTTTTGGGTGCAAAGAAATGTATGCTACAGATACGGTGTTTACAGTTTTACAGAGAATTGCTATCTCCAAAACCTAGGTTTCGAGCTAATTTTTGTTAGAAAAGCAATAAAAAGCCTAAAAAACAAAACAACCCTGTTTGAGACAAAATGAGGTTACTATACCTGCGTCCTCAAAAGTAGGTCAAAATATAGCTGTTTCAAAAAGAGATAGTTTTTTTGAAGGACACGGCATTTCTTTGGGTTTGTTGCTGTTCTTTTTCCACAAAGTGAGCAAAAAACAGATCTTCAAGCGGCGCATGCCTCTTGCGAAACGGCGCAAAACAATGCAAAAACGGCGCGAAACATCGCAAAACACGGCGCAACAAAAAAGTACACGTTTTAAGTACACAGATGTACACATCTTAAAGGAAGGGGCCATGTGAAACAACAATAACTTTTGGAAACGACACGTTTTTCTGCCAAACTGCGACAAAGAATGCATCTTCACCAAACGACATAAAAAAGTCACACCAGGGTGGCGCAGGTATAGGATTTGGATTTTTTTTGTTTTTTGGTTTTGCGCTCATTTTGTCTCAACTTGTTTCTTTTAACATGCAAGTTTCAGAATGCATTTTTTTTGCAATCTACTGTACATATAACACATCAGACACTCTTAGACAAGTTGTATAGTCTTTATTCAATAGATTTCTTTAGGGCACGGTTGCATAGTTTTAAGGGTTTGTACCACAGCGTTTGCTGAGTACTGGAGCCACTGTGCTTTCGACAGGGCAAGAGGAGGCTTCTGCATTCAAACATTACCTTCATGGTTTTCGATCGCATCATAGCCCTGCTTGTTGACTATTGGCAAGCTCTTGTTCCCCTCATTCAATTCTTCGCGATTGCTGATGCAGCTGATTTACAATATTATCATATGTTCATTTATATAACTCTTCCTCTCCCGCACCATTCTTCCCTGCAAGCCGTTCGCAGGTTTAAAAGGCTTTTCAATAGCTTCAGTAGGGTTATGCATGTCTTGCTGAGCTTCTTCTATAGTCTCAATGTGTTTGAAATTGAGCAACAGAAGGAGCTGCTTCAACCTTCACGAGGATTTCTTGGCCAAGTTGCTTTGTCTTGTTTCGCGTTTTCTTTTCTAGAACATTGTCTTCTTAAGCACATCAAGATGCAAGTAAAGGACAGCATATACTAAGAGAAGGTAATGGCTTTAGACCAGGTGCACGAGGATCGATTAACTTCTATCCAGGCAACAAGTTGTTTCTTCTGCTGTCTTGTCTCATGAGGGTGTTTCTGTTGCTAATAGGTTGTATCTGTCTCGCTTAGCTCTTTCGTGCCTTGACATTGAGCACCAAAAAGGAAGGCTGCTTAAATCTGCACAAGGTTCTTTCTTGGTTAAGGTGTGTTGTTGGTATTAGGTCTTTCAAAACAGGTAAGGAGCCAAATGAGTTCGATTAACTTCCATAAGGCAACAAGTTATGCCAGATGCAACAAGTTATATATATATATGCCTTTTGGTTCCTTGTCATGGTTTTTGTTTCTCTTGGTTTGGACAAGATGCAAGCCAAACTCATACAGCAATGAAGTCTGTGTTATTTGGACGGCTTCTTGCCTATGATGATACATCAAACTCTTCAATTAGCAATGTTTCTTCTTAAGCCGTTGTTTTCTAGGCCGTTTTAGACTAAGAAGAGCTTGCTTTCGAGGTAGGACATCAAAGATATTCAAAGCATATATTGTATATATACTGTATATATATTTAAGGGGCTTACGCCCAACAGCCAGCGGGCCAGCAGGGGGTTCAGTGGCAGGCGGCAGAGGCAAACAGGTGAGACTTGTTGTTGTTGTTGTTGTGGTGGTGGTGGTGGTGGTGGTTGTAGTGCGAGGCAACGTGGGCGGTATAACTCACACCTTGGGGCCATTTGAAGCCATCTTCAAGGAGGGGGGTACCCTCATCAGCATGTCACAAAAAAGAGCAAATTTTTGAACGTCATCATATTGCAAAAAAACACTAAGGACACTGTGTTGTTTTTGGTGCTTGCGTTTGTACGCAAGAGCCCAAAACACTGGTATTTGCGAGGGTTTCTAATCCCGTTTTTATTCGCGTGGTGTGCCTGCAGACCTCCTCGGGCGCTATGCCCGCGCATGGTCAGCGGCAAGGGAGCATGACGATTCTTACCCTAGGGGGCGGAGGGGTCCTGCCTTAGAGGGTCCCAGGCAGCAGCTTCGAAGCCCACAAACAAAAAAGGTGTGGAAAACCATGGCCAGAGCCTTAGTTCAGGTTGTTCTGCGGGCGCATGTGGCTGGAAAGGGTTCCAGACGGCAATTTAGAAACCCAGTGCAAAAGGTTGCCAGGCTCCGGTGCTGCGTGAGCCCCTCGACATTGGTATGGGCAAGACGTGCTGCAGTGCGTCTTAGATGCAGGGTGCCAAGAAGCTGCCATCATCCGGCCCCCTGGTCGACAGAGATGTTGGTTGCTTAAGGCTATTGTACCCGACGATGGGGGTATTGGGGTTTTAGGCATCCAGTCTGGTGACCGGGTCCTTTACCTGAACCGGGCTCAGAACAAGATTCGTAGGCCAGCTGAGGCTTTAACCGTGATTAAGCCATAGTACAAGACTGCCAAGCTTGACACCAAAGCCGGCGTCAGCTCACCTCACCAAAAAGTGCAACGCGAATCCAACCGAGACCGCAGTCGATCGCCAAATCGCTTAGGAAACAAGGAAAACCTCCCGGCTGAGGGGCCTGCAGCACCATTCTCAGACAAGCTTTTCTCTCTTGAGTGTGGAGGAAAGGGCAATTGTGGGTACAACTGCCTCGCTGCAGGGCTTGCCCTGGACAAAGGCCAGACTTTTGATGATGTCAAAGATGTGCTTGAGACCCGCGGACGCACAGTTCGTAATGACTTGTACAAACACATGTCAAAGCACAGTACCGAATACGAGTCATGGTTTGTTCCTCCAACGGAGAAGAATGAGACTATCGATGCAGGGCCCACACCTACTTCTTGGCAGGACTTCCTCGAGTCCACGCTCCGAGAACACAGGTGGATCGACGGCTCAGCCTTCAAGCAGCTTCGCGCCGCTATGGCGTTCAGATCATCGTAATACCTCTCCGTGGTGAGGAAAAAGACAAGCCTATGTCTTTTGGAACCCCCAAGACTCGCTCGCCCATGGAAGGTCATTACACATTGGCTCAGCTGAAGTCCGGTCGTCAATGGCCCAAGGAATGGATCAATGCCTGCCAAGCATCTGTTGCCAGCCCAGCTTTCCGTGGCGGAGGAAAGTCGACTTGCTCAGCTGAATGGCACCCTTCTGCAACTCCGTCACGGACCAGTGTGCAGAGCTGGCGACCTGCTGCGACTCCTTCAGCTTCCAGCAAGAGCTGTATCGAAACAATCAGCAAACAGCCCAAGCTCTGTCTTAGTCAGAATTGATAAACAAGCAGACCAGTGTTTGTGCAGAGTCCAGATACACTAAGGTCCCATCCTTGCAGACGCACAAACCATCCGCATCCTCAATTCGTGCTCTTCCAGCTCAGAGTAGTGCTCCCAAGCGGTCGGTCCCGTCTCTTGTCACGAATTCAAAAGTGGATCAGTTTGTTTGGACTTGCAATGTGTGGCGCGAAGTCCTGCGCAATCAGCGCCAGAGGTCCCTCGCCTGCGCACGGCTTCGACGCATTAAGAAGGTGCATCCTAGACCCAAAGACGCTAAACGCGTGTTGCAAGCATTCAAATGACCTGTCCAACTTGCCAGCGCCAGCCTGTACTTGCCTCTTGATCAGCGTGCCTGGTCATGTCCCAAGTGCAATGCCGGATTAGCTTCGATGCCAAAAGGAGAGCTCAAGGCCAGCAAAGAAGCTCACCTCATGGAGTGTTTGTCGCTCAACCGCCGTCAGCTCCGAGCCTTGAAATATAGGAACCCTTGCTGGCAGGCCAACCACAAGAAGATTGTTGCAAAAAATGCTGAAAATAAAAGAGCCAGCAGTGATAACAAACTCAGTGCATACAACCAGTCGGGTCATGGCCACGCCTTTCGCATCCCGGCCCCATTTGCGAGTCAGAAGCGTGATGAATTCGGCTGTGCTGCTTGTACTGTAGTTTTTCAGAAACTCAAAGACCTCCTGAAGCAAACTTGTCCTGGTTCTTCTGGTAGGACCGCCATTATGAACTGCTTCTCTCGCCAGCAGTTTTGTTTGCGCAAACGCAAGCATAGCCAGGAGGCGGTTCAGTTGTTCGTGAAGCAGTGGAAGCTGACTCGGTCCGAGCTCAACCTGCTTGAGCGCGGGGTCAAGGACCACAACAGAGGGCGCGACATTCCCCTCCACAGGCATGCGTGTGGTTCAAGGACGTCACCGAAGACGGTGACGTCCACCCCCACCCGGGTCCGGATGATTGAATAGATCATCTTCGAGCCTTGAATGGTTGTATGATCAATTGCGGTGGCGCAGCCAACACCTGGGCTTTTGCTAGGTCCTTGACTACTCGCAAGCCGGCAATCGCAATCGTCCAAGAACTTTGTATGACTCCAGCAAAGCAAGCAGATTTGGCACGGTTTTTGAGCAAAAACAGCTTTAGATGTTTTTTCTCTGTTCCCCCGCCGGTTCGCAACGTCAAAGGGGAACTGTTTGCCAGCGGGGGTGTGGCCATCTTCGTCCGCAATGACAAACAGTGTCACCAAGTTCAAAAGTTTGCGAGCCCTGATGGTCAAGCAATAATGATCCAACTGGATCACACTTTTGTGATAGGTGCATATATCCCTCCCCGACCTGATGAGCTTGAAATGATTGGGTGCAATCCACCGGTCCTGCAGCGGCGGTGTTCGTTTTGGGGGACTTGAACGCCGAACCTGGCTTCGCTAATCGGTGGTCCGCTCTCAAATGGGCTGGTGCGAGTAAGGCTGTCCTTGATGACCAAAATGTTCCACTTGCCACTCGTTGGGAAGGCCAACGGTGTATTGACTGGGTCTGGACTTCTCACCCGCATATGCTTGCCAACATGATGTTTTCCCCCTGGTTATTTCTGATCACAAGGTCATCACTTTCCAAGTAAAATATGATCAAAAAGTAATTTCTTTGCAACCGGGTTGTCAAAATGATCCGGGTTCCCAAAAAATCTGAACTGTGATACATGATGGGGGCTGATGATGTTTGCCAACATCTGGCCTCAACTCCATGCCATGATGGAGGTTATGATTTTTCTCAACACCTGGCCTCAACTACATGATGGGAGGGTGATGATTTTTGCCAACATCCAGCCTGAACTACATGATGGGAGGGGCAGCATGAATGTATACCCCGGCCTAGAACTGTAAGTGTCCTGAACCCTGACATTACTAACCGCAATCTCACACACGCTTCCATCAGAAGCCGGCGGTTTTTTCTTAATTAATGTTTGTGCCTTTCAGGCAATTGACCCGGACGACCGTCCAGATCTTTGTGTAACAGTTCAACTGGAATGAGAAGTGAAGAGTCGGCCATTTGCTGCCACGCAGTGCTGCTGTGTTGGCTCATTGACCAGTGGTCACTTGGTTGCCTGCTGATGTTTGAAGCAGTGACCGCAATGCACACAGCTTAGCTTCATAGTTTCATAGTTGGAGAGTCACATGTCAATATGTTCATATTTCTTTGGTTGCTTGTATCAAAGGTCGAGTTCTGAAGACGAGAGGCCTCCACCACCAAAGGGAAAACACGCCTTGTCCATGAAGGCTCCAGATTGGCATTTTTTTGTACAATATAATTCATCTTTATATTATATTTTGCTGTTAGTTCCAAATGCCAGGTGGTCAGGAAAGCTCAGCGCAAAAAGGTGATCAAGGGGACAAAAGGTAAGAGATGTGTGAGACCTTTCAAATTGAAAGACTATGAGAAGGCCATTTGACCACTGCATCTCTTTGTACACCAGATGCTGCAGGTGAAACTGTTCACCTCAAACTTACAACAGTTTTGGGTTCAGAGAAGATCTAGTTTTTGCATGGTCAGGCACGGATGCCTTTGCATGCGTCCATCCGCGCAGATGGAAAGATGCACATCGCGAAGATCAATTTGCTGAAGTGTGCGCCCGCAAACGTGAAGGTGGCCACCACCTCATCATTCAGCGCTTAGAATCTTATAACTGTTTTGAAATGGTGCACGCCCTGTGTGCAAATGGTCGTCAAGGTCAGCCACCGCCATCATGGTGGCAAGAAGGCTAACGGGGCCACCATTTTCACTGGGAGCAAGACGTTCCGAAGTTGGAGTTGTTTACGCCGGGCACTTCAAAGAGTCATTTTTTTGCAACCATCTGTTCTGTGTTCTATTGAGGCGTGTTTGGAGCCTCGTACCGTTGCACGAAGTCCGAAGTTTCAGCGCGTGGCATATCGGTCCCTGCCTTAAGGACTTAAGCCATGTTTCTTAGAGCATTTTGGCAAGTCGGGATTGAGGATCTTTCAAATCAGATTGGACATTGGGATGTCTATCGTCGACGGCTCCGGGAACTTGGCCAATCCCCTGGGCAGTTCTTGGCGCCAATCACTGCAGAATGGTTCAGTGGTGCCCTGGGTCTGTTTTCAACACTTACAGTGTGTTCTTGTTGAGACTTTTATTTGCCAGGCCTCCCAACTAATTGGACGAAGCCAACGACTGGCCAAGTTTCCGCAAAGAAAGCAAATGACATGTTCTCAGCACAGGCCCTTGCATGTTTGTCAGTGTGCAACACTTGGTATTTGACAGGGTTGTGCGCCAGGCATTCACTTCCTTGGGCAGGCCAGTGCCTTGCATATCCCTCTTCACAGGGGTAGCCGGTTTGGAGTTTGGACTCCACCAGTCGTTCTGGCTCGATTGCTTTTAAATCAGATTTCAGTGACAGTGTGAGTCTTTCCGCGACCCTTCATGCAAGATATGATGGGAGTTGCGTTGTGTGTTTTTTGCTCAAGGGCATGTGTCTTGAAAACCTGCCGACTGCGTACCTAACCAATTCTATGGATGGCTGGCAAACAGTGCGCACCACTGGTGTGAATCAAATCAGGCCAGGCACTGATTCTCATTGCCAAACAAAAAAACATGCATGAGTCTCATTTGTGCATTGCGTCGCAAGTGTCATGTTTGTTCAATTGCCCGTACAGGGTCCTGTGTGGCGCTCCGGTCTGGTGCAAATGGCAAAAGTCTACGTACAGGGCTTACCCGGTGGTGTAGGGAGACCGATTCCTTAGATGCGTGTTTTTAGCTTATTGGCAAGGTGTTCTAGAGTGACCACTTTGTTTTGACTTGATGGCCGTATGCTGAGGTGGCTTTGGGACCGCAACAGGTGGATTGAGTGCTCACAAGATGAGCTGCGCAACATGGGAGCAGGGCACTTAGGGACCAGCCAAGGGTCAACAAGACCACATGAACATGTTGAGAGGCCAGAAGCAGTAGAGCCGTCAGAGCCAGCGTTTAAGCGACTTCGGTGACAAAGAAAAACAATCCGATGCTGAGCTGAGCCATCACACTAGCAATCACTTACGATGACTTTCAGTTGTACTTGACTTTTTGCACCACACAAAACTCACCCAAGTCACAAAACTGTGAGTTTGTTGTGTGCCAGTTGGCTGAAACCTGTTGCGATGGTCCCTCCCTGAGTGATGCTAAGCGCCGCTATCTAGACGCTGGTGAGTCTGTGTGTCTCAGGTTGAACAAGCCGATTTCGCAGTGCGTGTCCTGGAGTCACGGCAACGTGATGGCGTTTTGCCTGTTTGTTCCATCTACCGGGACGCCAGAACGTACATCCCTGCTGGGCATGAACGTTATGCTGAATGGGTGACCGCTGGTTTCCCGTGTCAGGCCCGCCAGTGATTAATTTTGATTTTCTGGGAGCAAATGTGAACACCTTTTCCAAAGTGCGTGAGTCACTTCCTGCAGGGCGTATCAACTGCCGGCTTCCAGCGGGGGCTGGATGACACTAGGTCGTCGCTAGTCAGTGAGCCCTTCCGAGTTTTTGATGCACTACCGCATGCGTGGGGCCCTTGGCAAGCAAAGCAGTTGCATCATAGCTACTTTAGCCCTAGTTCCACTCCTTGCTGACTCGATTTGAAGTGAGGCAAGGCATTTTGCTTGAGAATGTGAAAGCCCTCCTCTCGCAAAAGAAGAGCTGTAGAAAGCTCTTTGCGTTCATTTTGAAGGAATCTTTGCGTTCCTTTGTTTTGAAACGTTTGAGCTCTTGTGACAGCGCCTGACTGCAGGAAGCGCGGAAGAGGGGGCTTGAAGTTTCTTGGACGACCGTGTCGCTGGCCAACGTTGGACTGGCAGTCTGGTTCTCAGTAGAATTCCGCTGCTTCCAGTTGTCAAGACCTAGTCACGCAAAGTGTGAGGCTCAAAGGGGCCGTGTTTTCCTCGTGGCAAGTCGCTCTTCTTTCCGATTTCCGGACTGCGTGTTCACCACAAGTAAAGTGATGTGTTTGAATGCAGGATTGAATCTCACCATTGTGCACACTATTCAGTTTCGGGCCAGGACCTCTTCAAGGCCGACATCGATTTGAGCAAGCCGTGGAACCCTGGAAACGCAGTGCCAGTCGAAGATTGGCTCACTGACTGTTTTACACCGGAAGATGCAGACCGTTTAAAGTGCATGGGAAACATCGTGGTTCCTGTCCAAGCCCGGAAAGCGTTGAGCGTCCTCACCAAGATCCATTCGTTGAACAGAGAGTAGTTCTTAGAGCCATGACAATTTGTTTGTTCTTTGATTTTCAGGAAGGTTTGTAAACTTGAAGTGTGTAGCTCTGACATTGACATCCTGATTTGTTTGGTGACCGTTGATGGTTGAACCTGTTCAGCGGCCGGATCTATCAGGATGCCTCAAGCAGTGCCTATATAATTCATGACTCCACCTTGATCGCCAGCTTTGAAGTGCAAGTCAGGGCTCCGAAGCGTTTCTGTTGGATTCAAGATATTCTTGTCACGCTGTAAATAGAATTTTTGTTTGATCCAAGCGAGCCCAACTAATTAAAGTTTTCCTAGCTTGAGTGTGTGCTCCTTTTGCTTCCCAGGCTGCGCTCTCAGTTTCTGAGTGCATCAAAGTTTCCAAACAAAAGTGGCTTGTGTGGGATCTTGCAAACCTGAGGCTTGAGCAATCGAGATTGGTGTTTTCGCGGACAGGTGTCCATGGCAAGTTTGGGATCAGAATATATGTTTTTGGTATGAGCTGACGTGATTGCATATGTCTCAAACAATGTGTTGACAAGCCCTGAGCCAGGGGAGCAATTGGTCGGCTGTTTGTTGGGTCCTCATTGGGTCTGCCCACAGACCTTCCTGCTGTGCACACGAGTGTATTTGAATCTACTGGTAAAGTGCGATTGAAATCAATATGGATGAAGAGTGCTACAAACAAGTCACACCTGGCAGCTTGCTGTTATCATCTCAAAGCTCCACAAACATTGTTTATCTAATTCCTTTTGGCTGTTCGTTTCCTCTGGAACACGCAGATTGTGTGATTCTAATCTGATTGGCGAATAAAGCAAATGGAGCATAAGCTTTAAGCCGCAAATCAATGTCTTCTAAGCATTGGTTCTTGCTTTATTACACCCATGTCTACTAGTCTGAATCGTGCTTCCGCCCTTGCCCCTCGCAAGCATGGCAGCTTCTTTGTCATGGTTTCCTCATGTTTCAAGATGTGGATCGGTTGAGTAGTGATGGATCTGACTCGCTTGGTGGTGCTCCGGTTGCTGCTGCCAAGAGAGCAACCAATGCCAAGCGGAAACGATCCAAGCCCAAGCGCAAGCCTCTTTCTTTAGAGCAGAGTCTCCGGTGTGCGCTTGGGAAAGCTTGCAAATGCAAGCAAGGATGCATGGCAGTTTTCAGCCAACCAGAACATTTTTCCAAGCTTCAGGAGTTCAGGAAGAATTGGGAAACTCTTCACAAGCTCGACCAAGATCAAGTGGCAACTTATCTTAGATCATGTATGGAATGTTCTTGTGGGAGGGCTAGTTGAAGTACTTAGCTGTCTAGCAACCTTTCTTGTCCGTTTGGACAGTCGTTGAGCAAATGTCAAGGCATTTGAACGCATACGCCGCATATTGCGGAGACATGGACAAGAAGGTGGAGATGACGATTCCGCTGTGAGTAAGACTCAGTGGGAGATCTTGGGCAAAGCGGTTTGTGTAGGGGCCTGGAAGCGGCTTCATTCTTTGGGTGGCTTGGTTGCTTCCCAACTCCTTTTATTTCCTTCTGTTGCTTAATGCTGGCCCAGTCTGAGAAGACTTCAACAACCAGATTAAATTAGCAGCTTCAAGCCTTAGGTTCACATCGATTCCAGCGACTGGTTGAGGCTGCTCGCCGTGGTGATGTTGTTCCGCCAGTCGATCAGCGATTTTTGAAGAAGGGAATCCCTGCTGCTCAATCCAGGGATTCTGACACATCCCGGGCCAGGATCATATCGTTCCTCCGTCAGCTGTATGAAAGCGTCGCCGAGACCCTGCCGGATGTGCGGGACGATTCCTATGAGTTTGACAATGCAAGCGTGGTGTTGGACATACCTGAACTTAGTGATCCTTACGCAGAGGCTATGAGCCAGAAGAGCCAGGACATCAAGCCCATGGCAGATTCAAGCGTGAGGGGTGGAAAGCGAAAGATTCGCAAGAAGAAGCGGTCTGTTGTGATAAGTTCAGAGCGGAAAGCGGAGGAGGACCGCTACCTACCGCCCGGACAGATGAGAGATTACTGGGAGCAGTTCAAAGCCGCTGAAGGCTCTGACTCTGGAAAAGTTCCTGTTTTTTCGACATTTTGGCGGGTGTGGCTCCAAGAGTTCAGTTTTCCCAAATTCCGAGCGCAGTCAAGCCATTCGATGTGCTCAACCTGCGTCCGTCACCGCTTCTTAATCCGAGAAATGTCGGGGCATCTCAGAGCGCGTGAGGAGCAGCAAAGTCTTTACACATTGCATCTTCGGAAGCAATATTTTGACCGGGTATGCTATTGGGAGCTTCGTGGACTATCAAGACTGCGATCCTTTGATGCCGTCCTTATATTGGACGGCATGGATCAGGCGAAGTTCGCCTATCCGCGCTCAGACTTCTTTCGCACGAAAGAGTTGGCAGGAGTTCAACGGCCCCGAGCCCACATCTCCGCTTGCATTCTCCACGGCCGCAGTGTCATCTTCACTGTCTCTCCAAGCAATCTTGCAAAAGACGCAAACAGTTGCATCGAAACAACAGCATTTGCTTTGTCCTTGCTTTCAAAGCACGTAGACCTTTCAAGGATCACGTTGCACGTACAGAGTGATAACACGGTGCGCGAAGTCAAGAACAACTTCTTCATCCGATGGATGTCGAGCCTCGTTGCACATGGTTTCTTGGCCTTTGATACAGAATCAGTTCTGTATGCGATGAGGTCCCAAACACCATGATGGGGTTTGAACCAAAACTTGACATTCGTGCGCCCACCCTTGTGAAGGGATGTTGTCATGTTGTTTCATTGTCATTCAAAAGCTTCAAGGTGTCGTGAGGAGTGCCCGGATGCGTCAACTACGCTCCGGGCACTCCCACGAAGATATAGATCAACTTTTTGGTCAACTGGCGAGTCATCTCAACAAGAAGGCCAGAAGGGCCAATGGACCGCATGACTTCCGTGATATCATCCAGCATTGGCTTGACAATGTGCTGATCCGTCCTCACGAATCGGAAAAGCTCGCAGTGGTCTTAGACCAATGCCGTGACTGGACGCTCGTAGTGGATTAGATTCTGTTTCATTCATTATTGATTAGGGTTGGTGGTGGAGAGTTGCTCCCGATTGAAATTGGAAGCTGTTGTTGTGCAAGGAGATCGTATTTGGGGCCTGGCGTGCCTGTGACTCTCAAGGGCGTAGGGGGCCCCAAAGCTCCGCACGTGCTGGAGTTTGACCAACGGCAGTATTTGAGCGCACTGCTTAGCAGCGCAAAGACTTCTGAATGATGGACTGACTTGTGTGTCTAAGGAGGGTTGGATTCTTTTGTACTGACCAAGTATGTTCATCAAGTAAAGTCCCGATGTAGCAGCTTCAGCAGCGGATCCCTTTTGGAAGTTGGCCCCACACCCTCGGGATGTCATTCTCCGGAGACTTGGGATGAGATTGATTGGTAGGCTTCATTTCAATTTACTTAAGACTGATTTGAAGTGTGTGCGTGTGTGCTAATTATGCCCCTCAACAAGTGAAAAAGACATGCCTACGGTTTCCCTTTTCAAAACACAGAGGACCAAACATTTCATGGCGGACACAGACTACAATTTCTCAGCGGTGTACTTCCCCTACGAAGTGGCTCGAGTTCGGCTTCCGCTGGGGCTGCCAACGGGGGTGGCTCCCAGAAAGGAGATCCCAGAGGATTTCAAGCAGCAACTCTTAAAGGCGATGCCGGGGATGAGGAAGTATGGGCTTGAGTCCGCTGCCATTTACCTTGAGCAGTGGTTACAGGACAGCTTGCCATTGGAACCCTTGTTGGACATATCAGCGTAGCTTGCAAATTCAATAGACGTTCACAATCAGCATTTTTCATTGTTCAGTGTTTTGTTGTTCACCTAGATGTTCACTTGTTGTGGCCCCATCGTTTGCTTCCCAGGTGCGCTGCCTATCCTGAGCAGCCTTCCACTGGTGACCTTGCGCCATCTGTGCAAGATTTGGAACCAGAACCAGGTCTGTTGCAGCTGCGTGGCTGCAAGTTGAAGGTGGTTTGATGCGACTGGTGTGCGTGTGTGTGGTGTGTGTTTGTTTGTTTATGGGTATGTGTGCTCGAATGCATCGTGTGTTGTGTGTGTGTTCAACCATCCAAGAATCACGAAAGAAGCCACCTGATGACGAGGTTGGCGGCTGCAAAGGATGATTCGACTCACGCAAAGCACTACGTAGCGGCTGCAAAGCGCAACATTGTGCTGGTCGCAGCGGCTTGCGCGTGGAGGCACGGTGTGCCCTGGGATGAGGCATACGAGCTGTGTGACAAGGCAATCCAGAAAGCTTCAGCAAAGCTGAAGTTGAAGCCTCTTCCCAAGAGAGGGGCTCGCGCAAAAGCCCGGCTTTGAATCACCTGTTTGTAGGATATCGTATTGTTTGATTCTATATAAAGGATGGTGGAAAGATCAACCCAATGTTGGATGGATTCTAAAGCTCATGGACCCTGTATCGAATCGGCTTCTGCACTAAAGTGTGACTGCGGCTTCACAATGCTCAAGGCATGAAGAAAGTCACAGCGCTTTTCAATCAGCTTTTCCCAGCCATGTGCTGTTGGGTTGTGTGGCAATTGGTTTCGATTCTGTACACTAACGCGTTCAAGTACTTTCCAACTGCATGCCTTAGAAATGGATCTTTTTTTTGAAGACAAAGTGCAGCCTGAGGCGCTCAGTCCTCAATTCCCTGGAGTGTGCCCTATGTTCTTTATCTTGTAGTTGGTTGGCTGCTTCTGTTGAAGATGTTTTTCTTGAGTGCACTACATACGCAGGCTTTCTTGCTTGGACGGTAGTCTCTTTGTAGTGGATCCGGAACAGCGACCGATCCGCTGGTTCGTGGGATTCTTGCAATGGACCCAAAGCCATTCCAAAATGAGACACACGAAGCTTCTTTGCAAGGAAAGCAGCGGTTACCAGTACCTTCTTTCTGCCATCATTTCATGAACTGAATCAACATGACAATGACTTCGAACCTTCTGCAGGACATTTGGATGGTGAAAAGTTGACCGCAATTCTTGCTTCACAGGAGGACAGGCCTTTGCTCCGTTGACTTGTTTCATCGTGTGGACCATCAGGACTTGAAGCGGAAAGGTTTGATGACCCAACCTGGTGTTTTCCAAGTCTGGTACTACAAAGCATTTGCAGGCGCTCATTGTTCATTGGGTCATTCCTAGTTCACTTGCTGTGATTGCGCAGCCACCACTGTTCAACGCATGCCAGGTGACATTGTGGCAAATGGCTACCACGGGACCGCGCTCTTTTTTGCTGGTTTCGAAAACCCTGCAGAAGAAAGTCATCAAGTTGAGAAAGTTTTGCTGCTTGATTCATGTGGCTTTAGAAGTTGCAGCAAGCTGTTCACTGTCCATTTCCCACCGATCATCATCGCAACAAAACCCCTCGCACTGGTTCTGCCATTGGCTCAGGGTGGCCTATGACAGGTTTGCGTCGTGGCTGGATCCAGCCCAGCTTCCGCCAAACACCAATGAACGGAGACACGTCATGTTTAGTGTGTATGGCCATTGGTTTGTTGAAGAACCACAGATTGTATTGCTTCCAAGCCCTTTGGTGGGTTTGAGTGATATGCCAATCCCAGATGCGGCCATGGCGGACATTGTTGGAGTTCCAGTGATTCGCATCTCTCTTGAAAAGTTTGGTGCCATTATGGGTGGAGTGCAAAGCCGTCAGATTGAGGCCCGAACAAGTGACTCGTCCATAGGATTGTAAACTGCTCTGAATGTTGTTCATGTGCGTTGGAAGTCCTCGTTGTGCACCTAACTGAAAGCTGGCTTTTTGGGGCTCAGTCTTCTGAACTGAGAGTCAGTCTGGTTTGATGAAGGGTGGATTCAAACGGTTGTTAGAGTTTGTTCAGTTTCACTTTTTTTGATGTTATGGCCTTTACCTCCATGTTGGCGGTGACACTCCCAGCAGTCCCTTGCAACGCTGACAGAGGTGCATCTTGAGGGGTTGGGAAACTGGAAGGACTCATTGGAAAACGGCTGTGCAGCGCCATGTTGTAATTTTACACTTTGGATTGGGGCGTGAAATCTGACCCCCACAAGTCCTACTCAAAACCCACTACTTTTGAAGGTGCAAACAGGACTTGTGGGGGTCAGATTCCATCTAGCCAACTGAGCACCAAAAATTATCTGCGGCAGTGACATTTAGGGGGGTCGCGTGCGGGGTTGCAAGCATTTTTTGGCAATCATTGGGTTTCTTTTTTCGCTTTCGGAGTCTGATCCCAACTCGAATCAGACTCTGCGCCCACTTGTCTGTTTGGAGATTCTTGTGGAAGCCGCCCGAATCCGATCTCAGGGCCAATTCACTGATTCACCTAAAATCGTTTTTTTGCATTGGGGGAGCAATGAACAAACACTGAAAAATGATGGTCAAATATTAATTACATAAATCCGACCCTAATTTTTGTAGGGGAGGGAAGCCATTTGTTCTATTCAGAGTTGGATTTGCCAAAAACCCGACTCTCAATCTTTTTGGGGGCATCAGCGGAAAACAGAATTGAGAGTCGGATTTGAGGTCAAATCCGACTCTGAATGCTTGCTTGACTGAATGTGATTTGAGAGTCGGATCCGACCTCGGATCCGACTCTCAACCAGTGGTGGGCTCAATTCTAAATTTTTGGGGCTGCTGCCAGGCTCCACCTTGCTCTTCAAAACCATGCTTTGGAGTCTGATCCGACCTCAGATCCGACTCTGAATGACCGTTCCTGAAAAGCCAATTGCAGAGTCTGATTTGGGGCTTTTGATTTGTATCATGGAGCCAGATTGGTTTTTCGGAACCATGCGCCTGACAGGCCTCCCGGGTCTGTGGCTTATCTTCCTAGCGTTGCGCGAGTGACGAGCGACTTCTACTAGCTGTCCAGTTTTGGCGTCCTTTGTTTTGCATCCTTTGCGTGGTGTGAGAGTTCGATTGTCAAGCTTGTGATTTGGTCGAGCCAATCGGGAAGAAAAGGCTTTGCAGTTCATTATTTGTTCCATGAACGAGGGGCCTTGTGGATGAGTGCGTTTTTTGGGTGCCATGTAGCTCGCTCCATTCCTGCCAGGTACATGCGTGGCTCTGGATTTGTGGCAATTAAATAGCTTGGTGGCCTGAAGGGGAGAGACATGGTTGATTGTCATTCGGTTGGCAGATGTCTAAAGCGCAAGACTTTGGTAAGCCGGAAACAGCCAACAAAAAAGTTCTCTTGTTTGAACTATGAGAAGGGAGAATTGGGGAGAATGAAGGAATGGGGAAAACGGTGAAACAAGATGTTCATTCGCACTTCTTGTTGGTTGGATTGAGGTGTCACTGGATGCTACTTCTTGGAGCTGCCAGTGGCTTATACCAGTCAGTCACTCAATCAACCACAATGCGGGGTTCAACAGCTTTTCAACATTTTTGGTTTTGGGGGTGGCTTCATATTGAAGCTACACCCAACACAAGAGGTTCATTGTTACAAGGTTTCACCAGGGGTGTGAACTTCAGGTTGACGCTAGTTGTTACAGAACAAAGTTTCGAATGTTAGTCTTAGTGCAGGGACTGTTACAACCTCTTTCGATGCAGAAGACATCAGTTCTCAGGGTGCAGAACGCCTCTGCCCCATTGACGCAGACGATCAGCCTGGGAACTCAAAGTCGTGGATTTTATTTGCAGTGACACCGTTCACTATCAAGAGTGCACGCCTTGTTTGTGAGCGGTTCGGTGTGGTCAGTCTTTTTGCAAACAATGTGCTTTTATGATGCTGCAGAGAGAAGAGGCTCAGGGTAATTTAACACGCTGCGTCCGCAATGACATCGATCGCTCGTGAGTGTTTCCAGCTGGTCAGCAGGAAGGGTGATGCCTGTGGGCTGCAACTGCTGGGGAGCTTTTGGTGCGTGCAGCGCTTTCGGGAGGGTTTGCCTGATGAGTTGAAGGGCCGCTGCGAAGATTTGGAAGGAGTTCTTGGCCGCTGCCAACATGCCGTGGAACTTGCCCTTACTGCCCAGCCGGGCGTCGCTGCGTCAACTTTTGCCCAGAGAGCCCAAAGACCTCTAATTAAGGGAAAACCATCTAATTAAGGTAAAGCCCTTTAAAAACAACCTCTATTTAGAGGTTAATCCTTTAATTAAAGGTCTTTACCCCTTAATTAGAGGTCTTTGGTCCCTTAAAAAAGGTATAATCCTTTAAATAAAGGGTTTTGGTGCTAAAAACATACAACCCTTAAATAAGGGGTTTTGATGGCTCATGATTGGTGGGAAAAACATGTCAAACACATGTTTAGCTGACATGTTTAATCTGGTGAAACCTCCTGTTCCACTAAAGGAGGTGCCTCCTACATGAAGGAGCATTGTATATTTTTATCATATTAGTTGTATATTGTCTTTTTGAAGGAGAAGCCTCCTGCAAAGGAGACTTCTCCTGTTACCCCATCCCAACCCAGCAGCTGCAGCACCTTTTTCTCAAAGCGAAGGGACCTGGTGCAAGGCTGCAAACTTATGGAACATGCCTTGTGCCACAGCCAAGCAACTGAGGTTACCTCCTGGGCTTCTAGCAAGTTCTGACATTTGCCCTCCCCAATCCTCATCTCTGTAGGTCCACCCAGTGGATGGGGAGGCTTTGGGGTCAAATGTCAGTTCCAAGAACAAATGTAGTTTTGGGGTAACCTTGAAAAGTTGTCGACCTTGCTGGACAGAAATTTGGTTCAAGGTGACATACAAAGCAGCAAACTTCAAAGCTTCTCTGTGCAAAGCACTTGGTTCACACACTTGCTGGCTCAATTGCTGGTAGCAATTGTGCAAATGCTGGGCACATTGGATGACTGCAGCTTCAAAAGAATCTGCATTGTTGAGCAATACTGTGCATTGCAACAAAGAAAACAAAATCAAGCCTTTTGCCTCTCCTGCTTTGGCTCTCAACTTAGGAGAAGTAGAACTGGAAGACTTTTTCTTGTCTTTGTAAAGCATGGAAGCCTTCAGCAAAGGCATTTGGGAATCAATGGCATACTCCTTGTAGTAGTTCTTCATGCTGACATGCAAAGCTTTGCACCTCTGGTCCACATTGTTCCCAGGCAGCTTCTCTGACAACAGGACAAAGACAGAGGCTAAAGGTCATACATAGAGAAATAAAATATGAATCACTAGGTTTATGGTAAATAAGATATTCATGGTCAATGCTCATGTATGCATAGGAGGTGGTGGCCCTTCTCCTGCTGTGCCAAAACCGGAAGAAGTGCCTGCACCAGCTGCTGCTGCCACCGCAGAAGTTCCCAATGGGGGGGGCGTCCCCCCTGAAGCTCCCAATGAGGCTGCCAATGAGGTTGAGGAATCTCCCAATGAGGAGCCCAAGCCAGAGCCTGGGGCCAAAGATACTGAGAACTGAATATCTTCTCACATATCTTCCAAAGCCATCTCAGCTTGAAAAAAAGGTGTTGCTTTGCTGCTGGGTGGTGATGGATGATAAAGCTCCTTGGTGGGCAGGAGCTACAAAAAATAATACCTCCTGAACTAGGAGGTCAATAATCAATGGTTGATATGTTAAAAAAACCTCCTGGGATTAGGAGGTATATAAATAATTTAGGGCTTCTACAAAGACCAACCATTTAACTTCATTTAACTTCATTTAACTTGGTCCATTTAACTTCATTTAACTTAGACATTTAATTGGAAATGCTTTCATTTTGGTAAGTTGAATGAAGTTAATTTAACTTATGGTAAGTTAAATGAAGTTAATTTAACTTGGAAAATGAAAGCATTTGCAACTAAATGGCCAAGTTAAATGAAGTTAATTTAACTTGGGCTGGTTTTCGCAATTTAATTGGAAATGCTTTCATTTTCCAAGTTAAATGAAGTTAAATGAAGTTAAATATATACATGTTTGTGGCCATGAGCTAGTTTGATAAGATTTTAGGTGAACAACACAAGGTTTGAGGATTGTGCACTACATTCCTTTTGGAAACAGTGCATTTCAAATATCATTTCCAACAGCTTTTTCTTGGTTTCTTCATTAGTGCATTCTCTGCCAAAGATTTTGGTAGCTGCCAAAGACTTTTCATTGCAAACAGACATTCTGCATTTTGATAAGCATCACTGCAGCTTTTGACTATCAAGATACAGGTGCACCTCATTTGACACAGAGGCTGCAGGTTCTGCAACTGCCTCAGGCTCGTCCAGGGCCAAGGATGCTGCAGGCTTCTTCAAAGCTGCAGAGGCTGGCCTTTTCATCGGTTTGGAAACAATGTGCAATGCCAGGTTGGGAGTATCTGACTCACACTGCTCCTCATTGCCAAATTGGTACAGCAAAAAGCCTTTGTCCCCAGGAACACATTGGGCTTCCAATGTCTCACCATTGGCTAGCTGCCTCTTCATGACACCCTTCTCCTGGTCGAAGAATTGCAAAAGCACAGCAGCAGTGTCTCCATTCTCGTGTTCAGGAGCTACTTTCATGTCTGCAACAGGAGGGGCATTCCCCTCCTGAGAAGAATAATCCACTGCAAACACTTGGGATTTCATGGCTCTCCTTTTGGAAGGTGGGCTCACTCCATAAAGCTCACAGGGATTCACTTTGCTACTGCTGCTAGCTTCAGCTTTGCTGCTGCTGGCAGACTGAGCAGCCGCTGCCACAGGCAAAGAAGCTTGGGAGAATGAACGCTTGGGAGCAGCAACTTGGTGACTGGAAGGCTCCAGGTGATCCCATTTAGACATGGCATCCATCACCCTTTTGACAGCAGGATGGGTTTTGGCACCACTGGTGGTGCTCTTTTTTTACTTCTGCATTCAACCAAAGCAGAAGCCAGTTGCCTGCTAAAATATTTCGCTTCATCCACACTGGTGCCCTCAAAGGTCTTCAAGACAGCAGTCTGCAAAAGAGTTCTGTTGACCCTGGGTGTCTTTGACAGCAAGGCCAGCAAAAAACTCTCATAGGAAGCTACCACCATGGCAAAGTTCGTGTCTTTGTAGCCATCTCCCTCTCCCTTAGGAGCTTGTTGACATCTTCCTGGCTGCAGGAAGTGGATGCTCTGCCAAGTTTCCCTTGGCCAGACATGGTGACACACAGCTGGCCTAAAGCTTGGGAAAGAAAAGGCTGCAACATGTATTCCTTGGCCTGGCCAAACACAAATTCCACACAAACTTGCACAGCTCACTGCAAGGAGCTCCTGACATGACACAAGGAGCTCCTATGAGTCATTATCAACAAGAAAACTATAGTTGTTATGTAGAAAAACATACCCTTGAAAACCCTCTAATTAAGGTCTATTGAAAAGACCTTAATTAGAAGGTTTTCACCTTAATTAGAGGTTCTAAATTTAAGGGGTTTTCATTTAGAGGGTTTTGGGCTGTCTGGGTGAAAACGATTCCGATTCAAGGGATGTGATCGCCAACGTGTTTTGGGGCATGGTTCGGGATGTCGCTGTGCACACGACAAATCTCTGGGTAGAGGATGCGCTTCAGTTTGAGAAGAAGATCTTTGCTGCTGAATCTGCTTGTCAAGCAGGGCTGGATTTGTGCGATCATGAAACCACCCCCCTTTTGCACTGCCTGTTTCAATCCTCACGTGGTTTTTTTCAAGATCTGTACAGCAACATAGTGAGGATTCAGTTCGAAAACGCCGTGACGACCATGCGCAAAGGGCAATAGTCTTGAAGCGGCAAGTTGTGCACTAAAGACTTTTATGGTTGCCAAACAAAGGAGAAAAACAGCGCCAGATTCAAGTAAGGTGAGATAAGTCGGCGTTTGTCCTTTTCCTTGCAGTTTGTTTGTCTTTCTTTTGTCTGATGAACTGTTGCTGAAGGCATCTGAAGGCTATTTCTTCGGCGCCAGAAGCTTATTACATCAAGTTGATAGCGAGTTCCCTCAGCGCTATTCTATTCGAGGTGCTGACGTCAAGCTTCCTTGCAAGCTTGTGTCCAAGCTTGGATTGGGTCCAGCCAAGATAGAAAACGGGCTCACTTGACTTGCTCTTTGTGCGTTTTAGCAAGCGAGGTGTGCGTTTTCCGATTCTTTTTCAATCCTGATCCATGTGTCTCTGACTCCTTTGAACGGGTTTGCGTTTCCCCTTTGACTCAAAATGTCAAGCCAGCTGCACTGACTGGCAATTGCGGTTGTCCGTGATGGGCAAGCGTGTCTCTAGCGGAAGTGGCGCTGGCCGCAAGAAAGTGAAACACGCAGTGCCGGAAGCTCCAGACATACCACATGTGAAACGCATCACGGATTGGTTCCTTGCCTGACAGGTTTCATTTTTGCTGAATCATTTTGAAATGATTGAACATTTGTCTTCTAGTGTCCCGTTGGTGGGCCATGGTGCCTCTACCGTAGGTTTGCTTCAATCGTGGCTCCACAGGGCGGGCCTGACCGGTATTTGATGAACAAGTACAGCACCAAGGCTGGAGGGGAAGAGTTTTCGTTATGACAGTGATTGCAATACTGTGGCCTTTCATGTTGTGTGGTTTTATTTTGGTGCAATCTATTGGAGACTTTCAGGCCGAACAATCCGGGTTTGCGCGTTGGCTGGATGATTCATTTCCAGCATCTTCAAGGCAAGGCTTGCTTTCAGTGAATGTTTAATAAACATGATTGCTTCTGATTGTGCACCTGCTAGCTCTCATCACACCGATGTGTAATGCAACCTGCAAAAATTTGATGGTTTTTGAAATGTTCATTGAACCGTTGGCAGGGTGACCTACAGCACAAACCTCGACCCGGGCCCCAAGACTTTGCGCTTGTGGCAGTTGGGATTTAGAACCGATTTTGGGCTACCCGGGATGTCGGATCCGGAAGACATGATTACACTGATGCAAATGATCCTTGTACAAGGGTTCCTTTTATGCACTGGGAGTTTTGTGTTTTCATTCTTTGGCTTGTTTGATTTGAAGGTTCCGGACAAACGCCGACGAGCCCGGAGTTGAGAAGTTGAGTGTGTGGCCGCCAAATCCGGCCTACTTGGAGAGCAAGTACACCCCCCTTCCGCCATTGAATACTGAAAGCTGCACTTACCTGAGAGAATACGCTGTGTTGGTATGAAATCACATGAGCAGCGGAGTTGAAAGTAAAGCTACAGCTAGTTGCTTGCAGTAAGCTGCGTTTGGCAGTTCATGAGGTGAGGAGTCCATCCGCCCTTTTGCGGTGGCGTATGTCAAAGGTTGGCGGCGTTCATTGGCAATGCTGATTTGCTGTGAGGGGGTGAGAGTCCTTGGCATAGACCTGGAGGATTTGACGGAGGCTTTTAAGGCAGTGGTGTGTTGTGAAGTTCAATACATGTTTCTATTGCAATGCTTTGATGGGGGGAGTTGATATTCTTGCGGCGTCCATCTTGGTCAAAGTTTGACAGGGATCCCTCAAAGCTGTCTATGCAAATGTGGGGCGGTTCTCCACCACAAGGGAAGCAGTCTACGCATCTCGAGGACTGGCGTTCATTGCGCATATGTTTCTCAATCGTTGTGCATCCTAACCTGCCGGTTAGTCATTTGGTTGTTTGCACTTGTCGCCGGAGCGATCGTGCTGTGTAGGAATCACCATGGCACATGTGGCAACCCGGCGGGCTCCTAATTGCTTCAATTTCCTCCGCCAGATGGAGGTGCTAACAAAAGCTGGTGACGCAGGCAGCAACTTCAAGGCCACTGCTGAACTTTCCTGGCTTTGACTCACCAGATATAAGTTGGAGCACAGAAGCATGTGAAACATCTATTTGTGGCTCGCATTGACCAGTTTGTGTGTTGGTCACGGAGTTCACAACAAAAAATAAACACATGACCGAGCTTTGTGCAGGACTGGGACAGCGCAACCCAGGTTGCACGGGCCTTCAACATAGGACGGGCAGAGTCTACCGCAGTGAGTCATCTCATTGAGAGGATCTCCAAGCCAGTGGTCGCAGAGCTGAAGGAGGCCAGTCGATGCCGCGGGATGCGGCAATGGCTGACCCATGAAGTGATCGCCAAGGAGGCCTTCAATACGAGTTGGTCATCAGGGACGGGCGCTTTCGCTGCTTGGTCGGTTGAACTGACGAATGATGCCGACGACTGTTTGGCCACTTGGTTGCCCTCAAAAGTGAAGAGCGTGTTTTGAACTTTGTGTTCCAACCAAAGCCGCTTTCTGATTTGTATATGTCAATTTGTTGGGTATGAAGGTGAAAATGTTCATCGAACGACTGAAGAAAGATTGGGACCGACTTCCTCCTGGCCTAAAGAAACCATGGGTGTTCAAAGATGCTCTCCAAGTCCACGCATCATGCGGGGGCTTCATCACAATCTTGGAGACTTTGCGGAAAAACATCCCGAAGGCTGACTATGACACAGCTGTCACCACATTGCAGGAACAATTCAGTTTGGGCTACTTGGACCCAGATATTGTAGCGTTCCTGGAAAACGGCGTCCCTCCTGTCCAGCTGGCGGAGGTCAATTTTGTGAGGAGCGGGATTTGGCTGACCCAGAGTTCAATTAATTCTTTGTCACAATTGCACTTTTTGTGCGTGTTTTTGTGAGTGTTTTTTGCCTTGTCCTCCTGGGCGCAAATGTGTCTTTTGCACTGACTGGTAGTAGGAACATCGTGACCTCTGTGGAGCAGCGGAAGCAGAACGAAATGCACGAGAAGGAGCGGGAGTTGGCGGAACGTGTGGCGGCTGCTACAGTGGAACAGATCCGCCACAAGTTCAACCAAGATGTCGACACATTGAAAGCAAGAACCCAATGCCGCGATGAGCTCGCGTTGGAAGCTGCGAAAGATGCCAAGTATCTTGCTCAACGGCAATCGAATCTTAGCGTGAGACTTAAGCAAAGTTTAAAATTTGAAGAACAATGCGAGCCCAACAGTTTTAAATCTGAGGGGTAACACGCAGTGAGTTGAACGTATGGCGAACGCATGGACCGCCAGGAAGGGGCAGCAGTACACGAAGGACTTCATGGACAAGAAATGCAAGTTGAACTTCGTGGGGGATGGGAAGGACTCGTTTCCGGAAGTTGCCAAGTATCTCTCGCAGTTGTCTGCAGACGACTCTGTTGAGAAAGTGTTTCTCAGCTGCATGGCGGGGACAGTTGTTTTCATGCTGGCCGCTGTGTTTCAAGCGCCTGAGAAGCGCTGTGATTGTTGTACTGCCTTGATTTTTGGGCTCATTGTTCATTATTAACCAGGTTCGTGATGGCGAGCCTGGATTGCTGTGTATGGCCTTCTAATAGCGCCTACCTCGAGAACTGCTTGCAAACATTCCGCTCAATCCTGGCAATGTCATCTCAGAATGCTGGGCACTTGCAATTACCGCTAGCTCAGCAGCAGACTGCCAACACTGCGGTGTTGAAACACCGAAACCGTTTGCAGTACTTCATGCTTGAGGCCAAGCTTGACCCAACGATGGAGGTGGCGTTGATCTTTGACAGATCCAATGTGACGACTGAGAAAGATAAAAGGAAGTCAACGCATCCATGCCACTTTGTGACGGCAGAGGCTCACACATCTAATGCGTGGCGCAGCAGTGCAGTTCCGGAATCTGGCACGATTGGACCGTGCCCCCTGATTCGCTGCACGGACATGTTTGGGTATGACCCGGATTGCAGGCCAGGGCCAGCAGCAAGAACTGAGCAGTTTCTTGGCTGTAATTTGGGCGATTGCTCTTCAACATTTTATCCCATGTCTTTGTCCGGGTTGGAGGCTTCAGAGGTGGGATGGGGTTAGCGGGACGGGGGATTGTGGGCTGCTCTTTCATCAAGCATGTGAAAATGAGGAAAGGCGTGCCAGCGCACTTGCAAATTGTGCAGAACTACCTGCGCGGGATGGCGTTTGGGGACAAGGATGTGGTGGTATGGGTGGACATCTTGCCGAACAGGCAGGAAAGCGAAGCGTAGATGATTAGAGGGCTTGGTGTCAGATTTCAATCAATACATTCCATGGTGCACTGCATTGAATTGGTGACTGTGGTTTAGGTTCCTGAGTGCAGGTACTGCGAGTTCGGCCGTGCTGTGTTGGGGCGCCTATTGGATTCCAATGCAGGCCGCCCACCTGTCTTCTACTATGGCTGCTTGCGTGACGATCAAAAAGATGTCAAGGAGGCATTGGAGGACCTCGTGTACAACTTCTGGGACCAGTCGGATGCTGCGCCGCCCAAATCAAGGCCAGTGGAGACAGTGGCTGACCCAGATCTGGTGCTGCTGAGCTGGTCCAACGGTCAACCAGCCTTTCCAGAACAATTGCTCAGCAAATTTTCTGAAGGATCAGCGGGGCACAAAAGCATCCACGACATGCAGAAGGAGCTTCTCACCATGTTCCCCAATGCACAGGTCCAGGGCTCCCCAGGAACAGGAAGAGGCGGGAACCCACGAGCGACGGGCAGGCCTGACTACACTATCGACGGCGGAGGGAGGCCCTTGGACTTTACCCGAGCACTGGACAAGACCATTACTCCCAAGAGCTCCTTCAGTGCGGAGAGGCGAGGCGCCTTCAGCTTTTCTTTTGCCTGGCAGCGTCCCCAACAATGGTTAAGAGTTGAATAGAGCTGACTCTTTTTTGTTTTTCGTGTGTGGACCTGTCCTGCATTTCGCTCCAGGAAGGTGTATGTGGCAGCTGCCAAAGGAAAACCGTCTTTGGTGCTTGACACCAACTACGCTCTGTGGGTTGGCAATGAGACGGACGAGGAGACGACTTTTGCACCCTCTGAGATTGCTGGCTTCAACCTTGGAACGTTTGAGGAGAAGGTGGTTTCAGGTGCAGCAGTAGTGTTTTGATTTGCCAACTTTCAGCTCTACAGAATTGTCTTACTATGATGTGCGCCAATTCTGTGTACCTCTGTCAGTCTGTCATGACTGAGGCATGGGTGAGAAGGAGCTCTCAGGCATCCCTTTTCGGTTTCCCAGCGATCTTTGCCTTGTCTGCTACGAGAAGAAATTGATGTCTCTGGCCGACTTTGCTCATCAGATTTGCACAGTGCACGGAGTAGCTGATTTTGAGCTTGCTTGCCACCAGATCTCTCAAAAGATGTACCCAGTGACAAGGTTGCAACAAGTCCTTTCAGGCTAATCCATGGCATTTTGTGGAAATGATTTGACAACAGACTGCCTGGGCTTTGCTTTGCGTTTCCAATCTCAGTGGGTCCGGCAGAGGTCAAGCCTTCGGCGCCGTTTTTCTGTGTATTTTTCACTGTTAGTTCTTGTTCCGTGCATCCTTTGGCCCGGGCGATGCTGTGTCCTGATCGCTTGCAGGCAGCTGAAGGAAAAGATGCCATTCCAGTTCCTTACCGCTATGGGCTATCTCCAGCAAGAAACGGGAAATGCCAAGTGTTCAAGCCTCACGCAGTCGCTGCTGAGTCTGCAAGGCGGGCCAACCCTTGAGTCGCGCAATAAGAGTCTCATAGCAATAGAGCTCGACTTCATTGATCTCATTGGGGTGAGGCACAGCTCCTTTGGAGCTTCGTGGTTGGGGCACATGGATGCTATCCCAAATGTGGTTGCTGGAGCTGGCCTCGTGTGGGAGGTACCTCAGTGCTGCAGCATACTACCCTTTTTGTCATGTGTCTTAAACAGGTTGCGTCTGATGTTTGTTGGCGGAGGTGCAACTTGCCACTGGATCAGGGGCGCCGAAGATCTATGGTGTGAAGCCGAAGCTTTTTTTGACAGGGAATTTGACCCTGGGGCCTGGCACATGGGCCAAGATCTAGTTCTTGCAATATGCGGCCTGATTTTGACTGATCAATACACTGGCTGGCAGTTCGGATAAATGGAAGAACATCGCAACCGCAGTCGATTGTTTTTATAGGATGGCTACCAGATTGTTGAAAAGAAGTTGGTGTCAGAAAGTTGGTAGTAACTACCGTGGAATGGCCAGCAGTAGTGCGCCCTTGGATTGCAGCGGGATTTGAGCTCTCAGTTTTAGAAGGCTTGCCTTGGACGATGGCGAACCTGTTTCGGCCAGTGACACAGCTTTCCGATGAAGAAGCAGACCCTGAGGCAGTCACTTCTTTGGACACTGGTGATTGCTTGTTTGCTGCAAGTGGTTAGTGTTTGCTTTGTGATGAACGGAGTAAACGATTGGCTTCGGGATTGAAAACCCAGATCTAATTCACATTGGGCAGGCCTTGCCTAGCGGCGGTGATTCCAAGCCCAAAGCGAAAGCCAACCCGAAGCACAAGACAACACCGAAAGCCAAAGCCGAGCCGAAACCCAAACCCAAAGCAAAGCCCGAACCGAAACCGACAGCTGAACCCAAGACCAAGGCAGGCCCGAAAGCTGAGCCAAAGAAAACACTACCGAAATTGAAACCAACGCCCAAGGTGAAAGCCTCCACTTCAGCTGATGAGGAACAGCCCGAAGCGCCCACTCCAAAAGCTGAAGAAACCACACCTGCCCCCCGAAAGCCAGCCCTCAAGCGTCCATCCGCAAATGGCGGAACAAAGGTGTTTGCCAACAAGAAGCCAGCAACGGCAGCAGCTGACACTGTCACAACTGGTCGTGAAGAAGGCTTTGTGTTAATTTGGCAATGATGTGCAGCAGTGTCCGTTTCAAGCTCTAGTCTTAGTATTCTTAGCGTCGCAGGCGACCCTGAGCTGAAGGTTTCTCCTCCTTACTTGTACACACGGAATACCCAGCGTGGGGTCAGCCAGAAGTACGGAGTGAAGTTGAATGGGAGTGAGGTCTTCACTGCCAGGGTCTCAAACACAAGAGCTTTCTTGAGACGTATTGTTTGATCTTACAGTCGCGAGGTGGGGGGCATAGGTGTCCCGCTGGAACGTGTCAAAGAGATTGCAGTCCTGCGCTTAATAAACGTTCATTATTGCATTGTCTCGTGCAAACCGACTGTTGAGGAAGTGGGCCGTCAGCACCTGTTGAAAGGAGACTCAGTTGACTTTGCGAAGCAAGTTGTTGTGGGGAACTCAAAACATGGATCCTTTTCAACGATCCTGGAACACCAACAGTATCAAATGAGGCGACCATGTACTCGGAGTTGCAGAAGGAAAGTCATGGCTCAGGTGAGTTGGTGATTTTTCATGATTTTTCAGCAGTGGTGCAGCGTGCTCAGGCACCAGTGGACCTGTGTCTGGGGAGGCATCTGAGAGCCAAGTAGCTGATGAATCCGCTGGCGTTGAAGGTGGAGTAAGTGTTGAAAACACTAATGAAGACATGGGTGAAGGGGCAGAGGAAGAGATCCCTCAGGCCATTGACCCTGAAGTGCCGGCTGAGCCGCGTGCTGTTGAAAACGTGGATTGACTTGATCGCAACTAACCACTGGCCTGGTGGTGTGAGAGCTTGAAAAAAGATTGATGGAACTGAGCGTGTAGTATGCTTTGTGTGTGTGAGTTGGTGTTTGTGTGTGCCACTTCCAAAGAACACGAAAATGCGAAGTTGTTGCCAGGTTTGTGTTTCACGAAGGGTGCTTTTTGAATGAAGGCATGTATGATTACAGTGAGGAAACACGTATATTATACAGTTATTGGGCTGCCAGTCCCTGCTGCCGGACCCTGACCCTAGCCTGTGGGCTGCTTTTTGTGAAAACCAGTGACTATGACTTGGGAGAAAGAGAGGGTGAGGCCCTTGAAAATGGAGTCTGTTTTTGGGAAGCGGAGCTGTGGTGTGAGCGGAGCTGTTGTGCATTGCGAAAGTGAAGGCACGATCGACCACTGGGCTATAACCAAAAATTTCAATGGTTGTGCCCCTGACAAAAAGCACAAGAAAATGGGAGCGCGAAGGATAACCTCGGTTGATGCTGTTAAATTAGAGCCAAAACTGGGAATGACTGGCTCCAGAGCCTAACAAGTGCTAAACTCATGATGTCACATTATTGGTTCATTGAGAATGATGACACCCCTGTAGCCTCAAGTGACATTGGTCAAAGGTCCAAAAACATCGCCCGCCAATGTCCAGATCGAGAACAATGTGATAATTCTATTCAAAAGACATCCATCTGACTGGGCAATGGGCCAAATTCAAATCAAAAAATTGAGCCCATAAATGGCCCTTGAACGAACCATAATTAGTGAAGTTAAGGCCAGATGTTGGCAAAGATCACAGCTGTCCCATCATGTGGTTGGGGCCATATTTGGCAAAAATCATCACCTGACCATCATCATGTAGTTGAGGACAGATGTTGGCCCAAAAAATTCACCACCCTCCCATCATGTCCAATCATGTATCTGAGCTCAGATTTTTAGCAACCCGGTTCATTTTGACAACCCGGTTGCAAAGAAATCCCTTTTCAAGCAAGTGTCAAATCCACCGAAGCGGTGCCCACACGTTCGCTTGCCCGGCCCGCAGAGGTCGAGCCTACGGTGTGGAACTCAGCCTTGTCAGAAGCTTGGCGGCAAGTTTCCGTGCCTCTGACCTCCACCACGAGGGAGGAATGGGCTTGGTTCTGTCACACAGCAGAAGACGCGTTCAATTCGGCTGTGCTTTCTTGTAGTTTGAGCGGCTGGAGCGGTGAAGAAGTGTCGGCCATGCCCCAACAAGCTTGGGACATCTTCGCAAGCTTGGTTAATACATGGCTTGAAAGGGGTGAAGTGCCAAGCGTCTGGTCGTGCACCAGGCAGGTGCACCTCCAGAAGCCGGACGCAGTGCTGCGAGGTGATGGCGCTATTTCTGCCAAAGATATGCGCCCCATAGCTTTTCAAAGCGTATAGTGGAGGGTCACAGCGTCTGCTTGGACTCGTAGAGCTAGCACAAGAACATGGGTTAAGTCTTGGATCGACACCTCAGCTTGTGGGGGGCTTGAAGGCCACAGCGTGGCTACTGCTGTCGATAGGCTTTTGCAAAAGTTCGAAAACAGCGGTTATCCTTGTTTCTGTGCACCCCACCTTGGGAATTCGTTGTTTGCGGCACCTTGGGTGCCCTCCACAGGTATGCAATGCCTTGACCATGATCTGGGTGCAAGAACGATGGTTAAGCTTTAATGGTGAATACCTTGATGCACCGGTGCGAGTCACTACTTCGTTACCCCAACGAGATGCTGTCAGCCCCTTAACCTTACTTGCCCTTTTGTCAGGTGTAACTAGGCATGTCAAGCAGCAAGAAAGGTCGCCTCACACCCTGGCGACTCACCTTGATGATCGTAACTTCGTCGCCGCCAGCCCGGAGCAAGCCGCCCGTCTTTGTGATTACTGGCGGACTTTCTCCCGTCAGGTTGGACTCTGGGAAAATGACAGTAAGTTGAAACTTGTTTGTCGCAATCATGCCTCGCCTGCTGGCACTAGGATTTCAAGAGCGCCGCATTGTGCCTTCTGCTCGAGTTCTTGGCATTGATTTCACTGCAAGGCTTGGGTCGGCTGACCGACCTACTCAGAACTCTCGGATTGCACAGGCCTCCCGAAGGCTTGACAGGATTGCTATGCTCCCTGTCTCCAATCACTTGAAAGCAAAATTCGTTGCTTCGCTGGCAATACCCAAGGCATCTTGGGGTGCTTGGGTTTCCCTTGTACCCACCAAGAAACTTGTCACCAAAGCAAAACATGTGTCGGGCGGGGGTCATTGTGAGGCTTCCCCCGAATTGTTTTTCTTGCTCAGGGGACATGGCATCAATCCTGTGTTTTGCGCCGGATACCAAGCTTTTTCGTTTTTGGCAAAGGTGACGCATAGGAACAGTTCGCTCTTGGCTGCAGTCTCTTGGCTGGAGAGAGCAGGGTGCGTGAGTGTGGCATCGCCCCCAACTGCCGGTGCCTCAGAATCAGATCGATTTCAACCTTGGAGACGCAAACTTTTTCTTGACTTCCTGCACAGTGGAAGAAGGGACGTGTCGGCGGCGCATGAGTGCCCCTACTCTGAAGCAAGGCTAGTCACGGTGCGCAAAGCATATCGTGGTCTTTGTACCCATGGATGCGCCGCGCTCGTCGGTGCCATTGTGTCCGGCGCTCGATTTCATGTCATATTGGGAGTTGATATCGAACCTTGTCAATGGTGCGGGACTCAAGAGATTCCATCTTGGGACCACCTTGCCTGGGCCTGCACAGCTTTTGCTTGCACCAGATGTGTCCAGCCAGAGCCCCTCAAAGAGTTTTAGGTTGGCCAACGGGCCATAACGAAGCATATGATGCAGCCGTGCTCCGTCACTTGACTGCTGTCCGAAAGCGATTGCTTGATCGGCGCTATCGCGCCATTTGAGCACCAAATGTTTTTCGTGGGTGATGGCGTCATTTGGCACAGCTCCTTTGCTGTGGCTTTGGACCAGTACCCGTTCAAATCTTAATTCCGGTGCTGCGTGAGGTGGTGGACACCTATCTATCTCTATCTGTATCTCTGGCTTGCCTCACCCCCGGCCCCGCCACATCCGTAACCAATCTATTTCCACTCGAAAACTGGGCCAGCAGAAATCTCTGGCGCACTCCCCATCGGCCAGGGTCGGCGGATATCGGGGGTCCCTATACAAAACCGAACTTTGGGATTGTGCCACCTACTCTGAAACCACTGTAGTGGTCAAGAGCAACGAATCTCAAAGCGGTCGCAAGGCACTGGGCCAGTGTTGAGCAGGAGAGGGGCGTGAAACGATGTTTCATGCGTCGTATGTAGATGGTTTGGAATCCGCATGGAGCAGTGTTGCTGCAATTGTATGATGTGTGGCTTCTACTTACTTGCAAAAGCAACTGGGAAACACCACCCGTTTGAAAAGTAGGGAGCAGCGCCTGCGAAACTAAGCCGGCCAGAAGGAGACGGGGCACAGCTCAGCGCACGGAAACAACAAGGCGGCCTGTTTAGATTGCTGCAGTGCGACATCTTTCTCAATAGGTCACAGGCCCATCTGAACATGTTGGAGTGTCAAGGTCTTCGTGCACTCATTTGGGGTTGGGTTCAAACTTGAAGGCTTGGTCCACCATGTAGCGAAAGACGGGTAGGTCGTGCCCTTTTTCGGTCTTCTGGTGCCATGACCAGAGCAGCCGATTGATGTGAAGTCAGCTGTTACCACGAGTTTATGGAGGTCGTCGGGGTGCCCTGCCACGTCACATCCACAGCCCTTGGATGGGACTTTTCACACCACCCCAACTCCATGTGACCCCTCGTATTGGCATCTGCTCGCTTCTTCACTCAACATTTGCATGACTTTGCCTCCTCACAGGCTGGATGGGTCACACTTCTGTCACTTCGTCGTCGTTTCGGTGCTTCGTTTCGGCATTTCGGCGCTCCGTTTCGGGGTTTTGGGAGGCCACCTACCACCCCGGGACCAACAAGATCGGTGCGGCAGGCGCTTCGTTCTTCGCAGATCCATACCGCGTCGGTACCGCAGATCCGGTTGGTTTTCTGGTTGCCGGCGACCTGGTGAAACGATGCGGTGAAACGATGTGACTGGATACTTCGCTCTTGATGATCTTTCCACCCCCCAGGCCTGAAGAGATGTTTCAACCCATGTTTGCAGATGTTTGCAGGGTATTTGATGAGTCAAGAGTCTAGATGAAGTCCTATGGTGGAAGCACTGGGGGAAGGTTGAAAGACAGGACAGAAAGAGCCCAGCAAACCATCCACTCCCCGCAACCATCTCCCCGCAACGGTTTCGTGTTTCGAACCGCCCCATGTTTGGTCTTGGGAGAACTCATGGTCTTCCGAACCAAAGGGGGGCTGCACGGCGTTCAGTGGATGTTCGTTCGTGAGTGGAGCGACTGGGCTGGTTCGTTGGTCCATAGGCGTGAGTGGCAGCCCTGGGCTCAGCTACAGCGAAGCGCCGGAAGATTTCAGGCGGACGGACTGCCGGACTGTTGGAGTGGAGGGTGTTCTTTTTCTGAGGAATCATGATTGGTTTCTGAATGGCTGGTTTAGTAGCCAGGGTTCAGACATTGAAGAGTTTGAAGTAATTTCAGAAACGGTTTCCGCAGCCATGTGGACCTGAAACTTACAATCACAATGGTGCAGTTTAAAAACACCATCAAGCAGCAAGCACCCTGTCACAGCTTTGGGAGCGAACCAGTTCGCGTGTCGCATGTGTCGCGGTGCGCTTGGGCGCCGAAAACGCGCGATGGTTCAGGTGCCGATAGGCAGCGATTGGTCGTTTGAACACCTTAGAGGTCATTTGGAGATGGGGCCTCCAGACCTGCAGCCCGTGCAGCTGCTAGCGGTCAGCGAAGCGGACCTTGGGACCGATCGCAGGTTCGTCAGGTCGTAGCCCTTTTTCGGTCTTCGCGTGTCATGACCCAGCCATTTCCCGGTCGTGCTTGAGAAAGAAATGGAAGATTCCCAGAACTTCTTGAACGGGCCAACCAGAAGCAAGCAGAGGCTTCCCTCTCGGAAATCATTCTTGGCTACCCTGGAGACGATGGTTTGAGACACCCAGGAAACACTACAGGGTCCTTAGGTCCTTAGTGGTGACGTGTTCGAATGACATGACTCTGAGGGAAAGCGACCGCCATCCAATTCGCACAGTCCTTCACTTGAAGAGTTGGAAGGCTCATGCCTTGCCCCAGAGCAGCCTCGAAAGTGTTCCTTCAACCCTCGAAGCCTTGTGTGACCAGTACCACAGGACCAGCCATCCACGCACTGTCGTTAGATAAAGCCACTAGAGGATGATCCGGGTGCTTCAGTATCCTTGAAGCCACATCTGACACCTCAGGACTTCACTCGCCACAGACATCTTTTGTTCACTTCGGTGAACGATGTTTTTCGCCGGTATGGCAGGCTTTTCCAGAGCCCGGAGCGTGGACAGATGCCTTGGCCCTCCTTTGCCACAGGCGCCCCGAACCGCGAACCCCACCGCAGCGTCCACGTCGCTCGACGTCGTCGCGGCGGCGGCGGCGCGTTGAGCGAAACGTGCACGTCGCGTCAGGCGGCGACGCCGACCTCGGGGTCGAGCCGTGGACGTGCGATGGGAGCGCCGTGGACGAGGTGAGGACGACGGGATGGCGCCGATCCGATGGGTGCATCGGGTGTTTCTTTTTTGTGGATTTCTGGAAAAGGTGCTTTTTTCTCTCGAAGATTGTCAGATGGGTGTTCTGTGCATGTGAGCTTCTTTGGAGTTTTTTTTCTATTTTGAAAGAGAAGGTAGTTCCGAAGCGACTGGGCCACTGGAGATGAGATGAGATGAGCCATGAGAAGAAGCTCTTGATTTGGGTTTGGCACCTTATCCGTGGAGGCCATCTCTGGTGGATCACGGCCAGTCACGGAGCTAGACCCTGCGAAGGAAGAGGCGGCTTCTGTCCTTGGTCACGAGTCACGAGCATTTCGTCCACATTTCGCCTTCTGAAGATGGGGTTCTGAACTCAGGTGGTAAGAAGAATAGAAGAATAAAGAATAGAAGAATAGATCTTGGTTACTAACAATAGAGTCACCTAATAGTTATAAGAATAGATCTGTACGTTACAGAGCCACCGAGCTCGGGGTGCTTTTGAGTCCCATCCAGGGGCCGTGGATGTGACGAGGGCTGGGCACCCCGACCGCACCCTCCGTTCGTCCGGCACACCACCGAGCCACCGGGCGTCCGCACGGGCCAGAACGAGGAGGCCCTCCGGTCGGAGGAAGGCGAGACCTGAGAGACCAGTCGGCCTGAAGAGCTTTTTACCATCCATGTGTGGGGTTTAGGGTTTAGGGTTTAGCCGGCCTGAAGTGTGTGGGGGGGTTATTCATCTTTGGAGTTCTTGAGACTTGCGAGGACGATTTCGTCTGACCAATCCCTCTAAGCTCAGTCAGGAATTCGTCAGGAATCCGTCAGACGAGCAGCGCGAGAAGTTCGAAGTCAAACCCTTCCGCAGATTCCCCAGATCATCCTAGATACTCGTTGCTTCGGTTTCGCACCCGCCATGTTGGCGTTTCTTTTGCCGTCGCAGGCAACGATGACGCCAGTACCGCTTGTGCAGACCTTGGGCCGACACAAATTGCACCAGGAACTGCAGACCTTGGGACTTGACATGGGGTGTGCATTTCTAGGGAGACACTCAATGGAATGGGGAGACTGGTCTATTTTCCGAACCTCTATTGTTTGGAGGCCGGACTGGTAGGGCTCCCTCCCTATGTTAAGTTAAATTAATACACACCCGCATGTGCAGATTCATGGTTGGTCGGATTTGGTCGGATATTCGTCTTCTCACTTGAGTTGTGGGGCCATCTCGCTCTGTCACTGTTGTATCCTTTCTTCGTGCTGCTTGGCTTTTGTCGTTCAAAACACTTCTTCCCGAGGCTGGGCACCTTCACTTTGGCGCGAGCACGAGGAACCAGGCAAGAGCTTTCCCAGCGAAGTAGCCAGATCGAAGACGGGCGAGCATTTCTTCCTCGCATCCAAAACATTTGAAGGCAGGGTATTCCATGGGGTATTCCTGTTTTTTTTTGGAACTCAGGTGTTGCCGCAGAGTTCTTTCGCTTTTCTTTTGCGCCTCCAGATCCTCCAGCGGATGCGCCGGCCCATCCGAGCACGAACGGCCGGAATTGGCGTCCCAAAGGCGCCAAGGCAGTTCCCGGCGGAAGGGAACGTGAAGGACGAGGATAGGGTGAAAAGCAGCTAGGTTTGCTCTGCCGGGTTTGGATGGGTAGAGATGAGATGTTGCTTTCAATTCTTTTTCAGGCGTGATCATCAGTGACAAGCGGATATGGTATGATATGGATTTGATATGGTACTTTGCATTTCACATTGGCTTCACCATGGCTTCACCGAAGGCGACCATGAAAAAAGAGACGCCGTGTGTCATCGAGCTGGACACCGATGACGAGAAGGTACCGCCCAAAGCGCGCAAACGGACGATTCTGTTCAGATGTTGTTTGGTTGGCAGATGGGATGAGACCGCCCAACCATTTTATCTTCAGGTGTACTGGAAGGCCAAGGTACCCAATTTAGGACATGTCATGGCAGCCTTCTCGTCAGAACCATGGGAGGGAAAGGACTCGTATCATCTTCGTCCAACAAAAACCGGCTGTTGCGACCTCCGTGCCAGCCCAAGCATCGATCTGTCGATTGTGCTGCCCTGCGCCGGAGCCTGAATGCTGCCACTGAGTCTACCTGGCCCTATCAATCAATCGACGACGTTTCGACAGCTTTCTGAGGTCAGCAAAGAGACCAGTATCGGCGCCAGGGGGACTTCGAGAAGGCAGGGTTGCAAAGTGCTTGGGGATCTATAGAGACTTGTTCTGATAGAACTACAGTAGTGTTTGACCCTTTGCATGTTGAGCATTGACCTGCCTGTTAACTTTCTTATTTTGACTCATGACCGTTGGATCGGTAAGTGTCGAGATGGCAGGCCTCTGGAAACGGTAGACGTTTGGCCCGGCCCAGACTGGAGTTTGAGGCCTTCAAGCTTGCGGAGCAGTTGGTTCAAGAGTTGCCCGACTTTGATTCCAAGCTATGCCAGGACCCAAGGCCCCCGCGTCAGGCGCGTCCGCGGGGAGTGCCTTAGGAAGACTCCCAACCATATCCACATTTCACTGTCAAGTTGCTTGTCAGTCATTTTGGCACCACCTGAGGCTTGGCTGTAGCTCGACTGGAAATTGGCCAGGACGCGTCCTGCGGCATCCAATTCGCCAAATTTGCGACGGTTCTGGGGGGTTTGACTTTCTTGTTCTCCCCCTGCAAAAGCAGGACCTGCTCGATGACGATGACTCATCACATGGCCCATCCGCACCTCCCCATGTGGGCTTTTCCGCGAGTACTGGAGGACCAGAAAGCGCTGGAGGAGCTGAAGAGCCTGCAGGTTGAAGGCACCGGAGCTGACAGCAGGGCGGACAGCAGGGTCTTTTTGCTCACATTAATGGCGCTGGTTGAGCTGCAGACACGACGGGGGTGCATGACCCGGCAAAACAGCACACGACAAAGTCCACTGCGGACTTTCAAAGGTCGTCGGGGTGCCCTGCCACGTCACATCCACTGGAAGGGACTTTTCACACCACCCAACTCCATGTGACCATTGGCACATGGATTTTCAATGCTTTTCATGTCTTTTTTTCTCCCCAACGCTAAGTGCTCAAAGGCGGTCGAACAGGAGGCCCCAATTGTTCCCCCGACCGTCGGTCTCGAGGTCGGGAGGCGGAGTTACAAAGCCCGCAAGCTCAGACTGAAGGAGAAGAGAAAAGGACCAGCCACGGTGAGAACAGAACTCAGAGTTTTCCATTTTACGCATCTGGTGGTTCTTGCGTGGGGGCAGTGATCTGATTTGGCATGCCCGCCCTGCAACCCAAAAGACCTTCCACGTTGTCCCCACCACTTGGAGAGGCGAATCTGTGTGGAAAGTCCTCTGTTTCGCAAGCTGTTTGGGACTAGACAACATGAGAACATGAAAGCTTTTTGATGGCACCATGCCACACCACGCATGACATTGCATGACATGATGCATGGCATTCCATCACCTCCTTCCTGGTGCCCAACAGGGTTCAGATTAGTCTCGCAGGTCTCCCCCAATCTGTTTTCTTCCATTCGTTTGGGAGTGAACTTTACACCACCTTGAAGAGAGTGGGCGGTCGCCAAAGGCCAAGTAAGTTCATTTGCCTCGCTTAGCTTCGCGTCGTTCTAGGTTGGCTTCGCATTGCTCGACATTGGGCTGTGCAGCCCAACAGGAAGAATCACTACCAGCAACTTGCCTGAGATGAAATCGGAAATCTTGTCTTGCATGAATAGTTAATGTGGTAGTTAAACATGAAGCCGAGCACCCTCAAAAACATTTGATGTAATGTGGATACATGAATGCATCACATGGCCGACAGCCGCATGCTTCGGGATGAAACATATCATGTCCACATCTTGTTGGTTTCTCTAGATCTTTCCTCGGCAATTTGTTTCTGTCGTTTTACATCAGTAGCAGCACACCATCATCCTTTGGCATCTTTTTCTGATCCCAATGTGAAGAGCGATAGAACACAAACCCACAACTCGAAGGAGAGTGTCCCTTGGATTCAACAGGATGCTCAGCGTTTACAACGTGGGTCTTTCTGTCCTTTTTTAGCATCGGTCCATTCCGAACATTTCACTCTTATGAATTGTTGCCTGGAGCTTCATGTCGGGGTGTCCTGTCTGGAGATCCCTACTAGGTAGTGTAGGGGCTTCCAGGTGTCCCCGACATGAAGGTGCTTGCGTATATGTCATACTGAAGTCTCCGAGACATTCTTTGAGAGCCCAGACTCGCACGATGGAACTCATGGAACGTGCATGTCAAACACTCTCCTGAGGGCCTTGGGGGTTCCCATTGATGCAAGTGCTGCGGAGGCTCGTGGTGTTAACTCTGCAATGTGCCATGTGGAAGCTGTCAGAGACTTTTTGTAGCAAATCCAGATCAAGATTTCGCGTGGCCTCCAAGCGACTTCAAAAACGAGTCTCCTGATCCAGACCATGCCGCACGGCAAGCGGAGGAGGGTCAAGATATCAGGGCCTTTGGACGATTCTTTTTTGACGAACATGGACGGTTCTCGTCCAAATCCGATGGCCTTTTTCTGTTGACTTGCTTGATTCATAGAGGGGATATGACCCCCCGGGTCGTGTACAACCAATTTGGTGTCTGGCACTATGGCATTTGGACACTTCCCAAATCTTCCCAAGGGTCGGACATGTCGGATACAGTCGTCCACCCTTTAACTTTTGAAGCAGAGAGTCGCTGAGCAGCTCTACTGGGCATTTGACTGCCAGGTGAAACAAGCATACCGCAAGACTCTTTTGCTTTGGCATCCTGACAAGTGGAGGACTTGGAGAGAGTTTTATTTTTGAATCTTCCGATTGGGGAACATTTCTCCACCGTTTTCTTGAAAAGACACCTTCTGTGACACCTTTCAAACCTCCAACACCTTCTGCTAGGCATTTTATACTTTGCAGTAGTAGAACTTCGCTGCTTTGGGCGACTTTGGTCGAAAAGAAAAGCATCCTTTCCAACATTTCCAAGGTCAGGTGGTGATGCAGCCGCTTGGCAGCGCCTTTTTGAAGCATCGCGGCTTTCGCATATCAATAGAAGTCAGTGATGATGATGATGTTGTTGATGATGATGATGTTGATGATGATACTGGTGGTGGACATCACTCCCACTTGACCATTTTGACTGAACTTGATACAGAACCTGTCACACCCACGTTCCATCCTTCGCAGCGTTCGCTGTTTTGCCGCCGGCCAGGCCCGCTTTCGTGCAGCGCAGGAAGCCTGGGAGATGCTTGGTAGTTTGGGGCTCCAAGACCGTCACGCGTCGTCCGTCGCAGCGACTCCGGGCGTTCCGGTCTTCAGTCGAAGGGGCGAAATCGATGGGCCAAGCAACGGCCAGGGCGACTGGCGCGGACCGGCTGCCCAGGTGACACCATGCGTCGAGTTTATGACTGTGGCGTATTACCAAGGCCATCCCGAAGTCAGCAATTGATCAGGTTTTGTTGTGTTGATCACTCCAGCTGCGGTAGAGTGATGAGAAGGCATTTGGTGGGTCTATGAACCAAAGATCCTGTTGGCCACAAAACACGGGTAAATCCCTTTGTGTTCACACCGTCTGTGCAAAAAAAAACCAGCCAATTCGAGCTCCAGAAGTCTTTGGAGCCCAACGGATCAGAAATCCGCCTTGAAAATGTGGCCGTTCACCACCTGCCCCCCAAAGAGAACCCTCCCCCCGGAGCCGGAAACGCCCGGAAACCCCGGACCGCACAGCACCGGAAACCCCAAACCAGTCGTGGAGCTTGGTGCTGTTCCCGAGGGGAAGGCGCGAGGGGAGTACAGCGCCCGGCGGCTCAGAGCTGTCAGCTGTTTCACTTGTCCGGTCGAGCGTCCGGTCTTCGTGGTCGCTTTGAGGTCCGAAGGCGCCTCAGCTGCATGGGGATCCCAAAACGAGACCGGGAAGGAGCATGTTGGAAGAGGTCATCTGGTTGGAAGAGATCCAGTAGGTAAATTTAACATGTTTGGTTTTGACCAGGCAACAACCCCAGTGAAGTTGGAAGGGAGGAGGGAAGTTGCTGTTGGAAGAACATAGGGGAGAGAGAGGGCAGGATTCTGGTCGTTCTATGGAGAGGCTGAGCCTCAGCTGCTGGTCATTTTGGTCTTTGTTGGAAATACATATCGATATCGGTGGGGTGGTTGGGCAAGGACCGTGGTTGTTAATGAAACATCGTACCCACACAACAGGTTTCCACTGTCAAGGACATGACAAGAGTGGTCAGCAACAGATGCACAAGAGTGGTGAAAGAAATCCAGTCATCATACAGATGGGTGACGGCCCAAAGACCTGAGATCCATTGCGCTTTTTTTTTTGCATTTTTCGTGAAACACCTACCGCAGACTGAGGTGCCACGCTTGGCACATCCTTGGCACAAGGCCAGCGTAGTACGGCTGCAAGACGGCATACGCGCATACCCTGTGACCAGTGCCGCACCGTTTGGCACGTCCACGCGAGGTCGGCGGCACTATGCTGGGAGTCCACCACTTAGATGCAGATTTGACGAGATGAGACCAGATGCAACTGCCAAGATTTGACGATGTGTACGCACACCAGCAATACCACACCTTCTATTTTGTCTTCTTTAAGTGGCCGCCTTTACTGGAAGGCGTGAACTACACGACGGGCAGATCTCCGACAGGCCAGGCAAAGGCAAACACATGGGTCTTTTTTTTGACCATTTGGATTTTATTTTTTCATGTCTTGCACAGAACACTCCTCAAACATGGTGCGCCAAGAACCAGCGAAACCACCTGTTCCAAACGACGCCGCCGGTCCAAACGACGTCGTCTTAGGTCCAAAGGAACGGAGAGAAGCGGCAGAAGGGAACGAAGCGAAGGAGGAGGAGGATGCGAGGCGCAGAAGCCATTTTTCTTTGGAACGATGCGAGGCGCAGCCGGCGCAGCATCCCATATTTGGCTGAAATCCTTCGTTCGGACATGTCTAGGCCACGGAGAACGCGAGGATTTGCATCGTGGAGCGAAACAGATGAAATTGGATATGCATATAAACTATTATACAGAACACATTTAAACACATATTATCAAAAGACACATAATCTATTTCAAACGCATAGAAATATAAGAAAAACACACATATTTTCTAAAGACATATTTTTAACATTAATTGAAGAAAGGAAGGAAGGAAGGACGGACGGACGGAGGGAAGGGAGGGAAGGGAGGGAAGGGAGGCAAGGGAGGCAAGGGACCCAAGGGACCCAACAAACCCAAGGGACCCAAGGGACCCAAGGGACCAGTCCCTTGAATCCCTGGGGTCCCTTGGTTCCCTTGGGTCCCTTTTTTTTCTTGGGTCCCTTGGAAGGGACCCAAGGGACTGAAGGGACCCAAGGGACCCAAGGACCCAAGCAACCCAAAAGACTGAAGGGACCCAAGGGAGGCAAGGGACCCAAGGGAGGCAAGGGACGCAAGGGAGGCAAGGGATGCAAGGG
>CAXAMN010008224.1:982416-1119292 GCA_963970005.1 Durusdinium trenchii
ACTTGCTTCATGTTTCAACCCTACCCATTCCGCATGCCATTTTTTTTGAACCAACCGCACGACTTCACTGGTACGTATAGGCAACCCAATGAATCTTTCACTTCTATGGCCTGCCTCAGGTACACTTTCATTGGGACAAAATTTTCTCGACATTGAGCTGGGTCACGACACATATTCCTCATCGATGGGTCTGGCCCTCAACCAATTTGGTCTCCTAATGGGACCCTTCAAAGATAGATATAGACAATGGTTTTTATTCCAAGCAGACTTTTTTGCATCATGCAACCACGGAACTCGAGCATGTGTTAGCCCGGGTTTTAGTTCTATCCGCACTGAACATTTGAGATGGCCGAGAGTATATTGCTAGACGATATGTTATTTTAAGATCTGCTAGCAGCCTGCGAGGCCAATTTTAAGAGAGTCCGAATGGAAGAATCCGATGGATCGTCCGCCCAAATTAGCAAGGGGCAAATCGAGACATCGATCAAATTTCTCGAATTCATCGTCGAGATCCGATTCAGATGTCCCACTATTGTAGATGTTGGCCAAGCTATGCCTCAGACAAAAGGATATATTAAATGTTATGGGTTTCGATCGAAATTTTTTATTATTTCTTCAGGCGGGCAAAGGATCCATATTTCCCAATATATTATAACCTCAAAAGAATAGCACACCCAAAAATAGAAGGCTGGAATGACCTGTCCATTTCGGCAAATATTATTTTAAAAATAATAGAAGAAGTAATATAACGTATTAGCAAATTAAAAATAAAAAACAAAGAAAATTTAATTTGCGTCAACCTCCACAACAAACAAATCCGAACGAATCAAAATAAATAGAATTATATGACCTAAAATCACGAAACGAAATATCTACGTTCCACCTAAGAGGAATTTTTGCTTTTGCCAACATCAAAAAAATCCTCATATTTTTATTCCCCGATTTTCAGCTTAAAACCGTCCCAGACGATAATCAAATTATCATTTGCTAGCGGCTAAATTTATTCATAAAATCGCAAAAAATCTCATTTATATAAAATTTTACAAGCCCTATATAAAACGACATTGCCTAAATAATATTCCTACCTCTTCGATAAATTGCATTCCAATATTCCCCTTTAATACAAATCCAAACCATAAAAATATAATATATTAATTATTTCAATATACCTTCCACAGCGATAATAACACTTATTATTAAATAATGCTATTCCAACTATAAACTTCGATTACATACGAATTTTTTTCCCTCCAATATTTAAAAGAAATATTTTGCCAATACTAACTAGAAACTAACTAATTTCAAAAAAAATAAACCTTTCAATATTCTGTATAAATATTAATTTATTAACCACTACAATCTCCACTATAATAATTCTAAAAAAATCCTCATCCCAAATCAATTATCCTTCCTTAATTTATTACTTTAATTCTCTATTTATTGTTTCTAATACTAATAATTTTATATCAATAATTAATAATATTTTCCAAAAATTCCGCAAATTCATATATATTTATTTTTATTTTAAATCCAATTCTAAATATTTAAATCGTATAATTTCACAAATTTATAGTATTAGAAATATCATAATTATTTATATTTCTATATACATATATTATATTTATAAATGCAATATAATATAAAATATGAACAATAATATATTTTACGCTCTAAAGGTATTTGTAAGCGGTCTTTGCTCAAATCAAGGCATTCTCTAGCCCATCCTCTTCAAAAGCACAAGCAATCGAGGCGTGGGGTGAGGACGAGCAGCTGCCTGCATGCAATTCAACATCCTTCGAGCACTCTAGCTTCGTTCCTGTTTCCAAGACCTATACCTTTCTGAATCCCAAAACAATCATTGTTTGCCTGACCATACATATAGAATCATATTGATTACACAGTTGGAACTTCAACAAACCAGTGCATCCGTTTTGGGAAGGGTGTTGGCTTCAGGGAATTCTTCGAATTTGCTACACGGTCTGTCTTCCCGTAGTGGTATTGCACACACGGAAAAGCATGGCCTCTGCCGCAAGGCCGAAACTGAGGCCATAGGACGTGGCCCGACCTCTCTTTATGTACACTTTTGAACATCAGCTAGGCAAGGATCATGCCTAGACTTTCCGAGAGCCATGAATCTGTACAAACCAAAAGACGGCAAAAAGCCTGGATTGGCACTCGTTGCAGGTTGCAGGAAACTAACCACCTGCAAAGCACCCCCAGTAAACAAGATCGAAACCAACGAAGTTGTAAGCTACAGCATGGGCAAAACTTGGAAGGGCCAGCGCATATCCGCTGCACTTGGAATACGCTTCTCAATCCAGTTTCACGCCACATCAATCATCAGTTGTTGCTTTGTTGCCAAGAGAATGTTCGTTTCAATCGCTTGGAATTGTATGCGACATTGCCCTTGAGACCTGCTAGACTCAGCATGAATTCACTCTGGCATTTCCATGCGCTTATCTTGAGGCACATATCGAGCGCCCCATGTTAGCCTGTACCAGGCCCAGCCATGGTGAGCGGCGAGTTGTCCAGCTCACATGTGTCGCTCCTAGCTCCACATCCTGGCGAGTTGCAAGACGGACTCCAGACTGTCCAAATTTTTTCTCAGACTCAGAGCCAGACCTGGAACTAACTAGCCAAATATCATACGACACCAACGTGTCTATTTTTTTCATAATGATATAAATACACTTATGTATGTATAGTATAGTATAGAAAAGTATAGTATAGTATAGTATAGTATAGCATAGCATAGCATAGTATGTATGTATATACAGTATATAACATATATATCCAAAAAGTCCAAAGAACTGTCCAATGACTATATTGATATTTGGCACCGCCAGCAAAGGAACATCCTTTTTGGACTCCCAGGGTACATACATAAGGATACATATGTCCTTGATTGTCTCTTGTCTGCCAGATTTGGGCTGGCTCTACCCATCCCTACCAGCATGCAATGACCATGCTTTCCACCACCATAGCCTCATCGCCTTGTTGAATTGGTGCCAAAGAGTTGTGATCTTCACCTTTCAGGTTCCAGCGATCTTCACAAACTCTGCACGGCTGGTCGTTTCACCGGCTTTGAGCAAGCACGGCAGGCCAAAAGCTTTGCCAAAAGCTTTTGAACAGTCATTCAAATGGGTCTTAACACTGGAATTCTGATGCTCACGAAACCAGTGTCGCCTAGGACCAGTGCCGCACTGTTTTCACGCTTCGTCTCTGAATTTCTTGCGGCCATGGCTCCACTTCTGCTCGATGGTGCCTCCACTGATTGGGGGAAATTGGTCGAGCAACTATCAGGATCTAGGGTTTAGGGTTTAGGGAGCCAGGGGTGGTGCCAGAGGGGTCAATGTAGGCACATATGCGGTCGGCACATATGCGGTCGCATGGAGTGTCTGGGGTATGGTACACTCTGCTTCTCTGCAACTTTCGAACATCAGGAGAAACCTGAGCCTAGTGGATCCACGTTCGAGCCGGACGCCAAGGGATGTATCGAACAACAAGCAAAACCAATCCATGCCCCTTAAGAATGGGCCCGGGCCATTGAAGCCTTCGAAGAGTTTGAAAAGGACCACCCACAGCACCACATCCATCCATCTTTGCCCGCTCCCAGTTCGGCCATCGCGTCGACACGCTTCCACACGCTTCCCCGTCCAACGCGTCGACGCCGCTCCCGTCACCGTCACCGGCGTCGCGGCGGCGAAGGGTCCCATTGCCTTGGCGCTGGAACTTCTCCCCGAGCACCACGCCGATCTGTCGCTCCTCCCACTTGTGCAACGTAAAGGCCGGCCTCGGGTCGGGTATAGGCTAAATGGAGGGTGTGTGGAGAAAGGGGGTCAGCAAAAATCGCTTATACGAAGTTAGTGCATCAAAAATACCTTCCACGAAGTTCTGCGAAGGTTTCTGGAATTTCGTTGCAGTCAGTTCTCCTACTGGCCCACCATTCCACGAACTGTCCACGAATAGCCTTGGGTTCTACGAATGTCCCACGCCTTCCACGATGTTAGTAGAATAGGTTTTTCTGTGCACTACCCTTCCGTTTGCCTCTGATCGGGTCACACGGCGTATGCGAAGTCGCGGGGTGAATCACCCGGGGTGACCCGGGGTGGAGGTTTCGTTGAACCGGACCAATCAGCTGGTCCCACTTAGAAGAGAAGACGTTGGGAGCAAGAAGCTCACGAACGTAGCTGCTGGCATGCCGATTGGTCAACAAGAAGCTACGGTGGAACAAACGGTGGAAGCGTCGGCTTCGGTCGACGCAGCGCCTGCGCTAAGGCGGATCCCTGGTCGTCGCGGTGCTGCAGTTGACATGTGGTTTTGTAGCTGAAATCTGTCAAGTTCAGCAGGAACATCCATGTATATATATATATTTATAGTTATAACATATTATATATATATATATCTTCGACCATTAGATGGTTCTTTTGATGAGGCATGACTCATCAAATGGACGATGATTCTTTTGACGATCTCAACTCTCAACTTCTCCACTTTGGCCAAATCACCGGCCATGGGCGTAGCGATAGTTGCCTGGGCCGGCTTTGCTGGCTGCGCTGTTGCTGAGTGGAAGGAGCTTGCTGATAGATTTGTATGATTTAGTTCGTTCATGTTCGTTCTAGTTAGACACATCCCTCAGCCGTGAGACTCGGCCAAACGCATGTCATGCGACAATCACGTGACATACATATTAATATTGTTACACTCCTACATGGAAGTGCAAAAAGGGCACTTGGAAGATCATTTTCCTTTACACATACTGTAGGTGGTTTTCCGCTTTCATGTTAGTGAGTGGGAGTGTGCTCAGTTCTGCGACCCCTGGACCACCAATGTCCGAGCTGCAAAATGCTACGATGTCGCCGGTCTCCCACTGCACACGGATGCCTCCCTCATCATACAAGGACACCTGCAGTGAAGAGCTGGAAGGGGTGCAGTTCGGCTTTACATGGATTTACTGTCCAGGGGAAAGGAAGACCGGAATCGGATCGAATCCGGAACATACGACCGGTCTTCCCCGCGTCCGCGAGGTCTCCGTGCCGACGAGTTCCGCGGGGGCGAGGAACTCGCCCCAGGAGAAAAGGAACAGGAAGGGCTACCTACGATGGGGGATCACCCGGACTAGAGCCAGACACATCATGCCACCATTTTCTCCAAGATCCTCCAATCACTTGGCGAACCGAGTACGGATGCCAGCATCGATTCTTTTCCGCAAAGGAACGCTCCAGCTCGGATCCCGACCCGACTTCAGAGAACTATACTATACCACAATCTACCACCCTCTACCGTGTGTTCTAGCAATCAAACAAGTGCCTGTAGCTCCCGGCTCCCAGTAGCTCCCTTTTCAGTGAATGTGGACAGCCCGTAGCTCGCTTCCGCGTCCGCAGTATTTCCGTTCCACTTCGAAAAACCCCTCAGCAATCTCAACACCTTCCACCAGCGCTTCCAGCAGCGCTACCAACGCTTTCCTCCAACCTCCTCGTCGCGGAACTCGTCCCGACTTGGAACCGAGTCACCCATTGTTGCAGCTCCTCCAACCTTGCCAACCCCCCAAAAAGGGAGGACCGGGTTGGAAATCATTGGAACAGTTGTCCATTGGAGTTGGAGAACTGACACCGGTAGTGGTGTGGGTGGCTCTGGAAATCCGAAAAACCGGGTCTGAACGGACCCGCCACACATGGGGCGTCAACCACTCAAGAAGACGCCACACATGGTGCGCAAAGGGATGAGAACGCAGTCTTTGCGTACGGCGTGGTCAACAAGTCACATGAACTCACGTGGACTCATAACGCCTGTGGATTGCTTTCTGCCCCCAGACAGGGAGAGGCTTTACAATCCAAACAGACACAGCAAGGGGTCACGTAGAAGCGTATCAGACTCGCAAGTACGCGCATCCAAACAGGGGGGGTCGTATTAATTAATCAAGTCTACATTGTGAATGCACCAAACATCACCAAACTAATAAAACAAAACACTGCCAACCAATCGTTTCACTGTGTTTCACTCTGCTCTTGCACCAAGCTGCGTGAAGGGTGTGCCATCACCGAAGGTCATTTGAAGAGGACGCTTGGCTGGTGGAACATCATGCACGCCCTGTCCGCCAAATGAGCCGGTGTTGCAGTGGTGGCTGGCAAGTCTGGTTGTGCTGTGCACAATCAAAGATATTGAAACATTCTGCTCGGGAAACAGCAACACACAAAACCAAACTCGGCATGTAAACTTCAACGGAACAGCTCTCTTCCTTTGGCTTGTTTCAACTACCCTCCGACTCACTAACATGGAAGTGGACAAATCACCTGTTTGGTATCCGGATCTCATGGTCCTTTCAGTCTCATGCCATCCACGTAACCATGTTTGACGTGTAGACTCGTGTAGACTCTTCCGTGTTCGTCGGAGCTTGTCGGACCGTGTTTCCTCGAACTGAACTTGTGTCGCACCTTCCAGGTGTCAAACCACATGTTGTGATCTGCAATGCTGCCTCGTGTGGTCAGAGCCCGATTTTTTACCACAGGTCGGTCGTTGCAAGAGTCGGACGAGGTTCGGGAGGGTGAATGGGGGTTCTGTTTAGGCAACTGCAATTCATCTCTCAGATTCTGGGGAAGGTGTTTTCTGGGAGTATCCGGAGTATCCTTAGTTACTATACAAGCATTGGGCCCTCACGTAGCAAAACCAGACTTTGGCATGACATCTGCTTGCCTCGTTACCCAGAATGCAGGAACATACCGAGCCAACGAATATCTCGCTAGTGAGCATTGATACGTTCGTCATACATGTCTTCAAATCGTGGCAGGAAGAAGCTTCTTGCTATTGTCATCTTGCATAAAGCTGAGGTGCTGTAGAGAACATTCCTCCCCACGGATGGACAGTACTCAAAGGCGCTGATTGTAAGCCTTGGACCAGAAATTCAGCAGTTCAATACTTGTTCAAAACCCTTTTTGCATCACTGTGAGGACATGAGACACTGAGCTTGAGTGAACATTGAGCAAAACATGCACCATGACGTCGGCTACCCATGACGCTCTTCTCAGAGACCCTCTTGCCAAAGTGCTCGAAGAAGAGACAAAGATTTCAGAGCATCAGCACAAACAAATGAAATGGGTCTGCAAAGCAAACCGCAAAACAAAAAAATCCGGCTGACTTTCCAAGTCAAGATGCTTGGTCTTCATGTATCGCTTAGATTCTGGTTTAAGAGGATCCTCACACCACCTGAGCCAACATAGATCTTGCCGCTTCAATGGGCAAGTCCCCAAGTGGAGTTCCAAAATGTACTCACACATGACACTGCTTTTGGATGCAAAGCCGTGTTCACAGTGTCCGATTGCAAGTTGCCCACAATGTCCGGTGCAATCTGATTTGCACTTTTAAGACATACTAATACATTTGCGCACTCCATGGAACCAGGAAAAGATAAAACGACACATCTTCCTGGATTCACCCAGGAACCGGGAAAAACACGCACATCACCAAGCAAGCAAAACCAGGCATCGATGACATCGCGTGACCAGTACGTTCGGCCGTAGGTCTTGGCGCTTGCGTCGCTGAAGCCAGGGCGCTCCACGTCCAAACCGCACTCGCGCGCCACACGCTCGGCTTCTTCCGGCCTCCGAAGGGGGAGAGCGTGGTGTGATCGGAATGGCTAGGGATCGAAAGTCAGATCGGTCCTGCAGATGGAGAAGATCATATCTGAATGGGCTCCGATCTCATAACAAAGAAGAAGCGGAAGCTTTTTGCGTGGTTTAGATGATGGTTTTCTGGTGGGTGCGTGCCACGGCGTTCGTTTAAAGGGTCTACTGGTGACCCCTGACGCTCTCTTGCCCAAAAGCAAACGATGAGTACCGACTCTTTGGTGAGAAACCGACCTTCTGAGTGCCCTTCATATATATGGGTGTGGCCAGAAACCCTGGTATGGATCGTGTGTGGGTTTGGGTGTGTGATCCAAGCCTTATGTTTCTGGCCGTAGCCATATCTTCATATCAACATATATGAAGGGCACTGGATTCAACAAGCATCCTTCTGAAGGCGCCGCTTGGAGAACGACGAAAGCTGAGAGATCAGTAGCCAGTCATGCCACATCAAATGGCTGGTGCTTTCAGTTGCATGGGTTCTTGTTTTACTCCAAGCTTCTGAAAGCCCACAAAGCTATGGATGGCGCTTGGTTCAGAGGAAGGGAATGTCCAATGATTTGGGTCATGCTTGAAGATGGAATCTAGCCTTGCTCTCGGGTCAAAACCACGGGGAAAACCAAGGGATCTCCTCAAACAAGCCCGGCCGTCTGCGCACGCATGGTGCGGAAACGACACATCCCAGGCACGTCTCCACGCCGAAAGACAGCTGCCAGTGGTTGTAAACCTCAGGAAGACAGCGAATTCGGAAGAAAACATGAACAACACCCGTTTCGGAGGGTGTTGCACCAGTCGGCCGTGACACCTGTTTTTTTCTCAGGCATCAATGACCACGCGGACAGAATGCATGCATGCATGCGACTGGTTTCTGCCTGGCCTTCTGCTTGTGAGCCTTCCAAAGCGACCAACACATGCCCCGGGTGCGAATCACCGGGGCTGTGAGGGGAAGCACTGTTTTCGCTGTACGCGCGCGCTTTACCAAACGCGACGGTCAGATCGGCGCGATCGACGCCTGGGCGCGATTTTGGGAAGACCCCAAATCCGCCGCTGAGTCGGATCGAGGTTCTTTTCTTCGCGAAAGCCTCTGCTTTTTGATCATGAATGATCATTCATGGGTTTGTATCCGGAACCCAGTTCGCCCCTCTTCCCATTTTCGTGACTTCCACTGCCAAGACGCAGAAGCACCCTGTTGCCATCCCATGCCCTGCAGTTTTCTGTCAGGACAAAGTATCTCAAAGCTGGTCGTTTTGATGTCTCGGAACACCAAACCACAAACCATCTTTGCAACATTAGAACAATTTTCTCTCTCGGAATGTTGCGGCCTTGTGACGTCATCAAGCATTTAGCGCTTCTCCACTCAATTTTCTGGCCTCGTATGCTTCTCGATCTGTCAGGCATCGAATGTAGCCTCACGTGACTCAAACGCTTCCAGGACAAAATCTTCTCTGACAAGAGTTCCTCACACAAGTCCCGTCAACGGGACTTCAAGGACTTCCACTGGAAAATCACACCTCCCAAACCAGTGAGTCCATCCGGATCAACTCCTGAGTCGCGGACACACTCCTTTGTCACCTTGGATGCTTGCAAATCAAAGATGTGATTGATTGTCCCCCAGATAGTGAAAGCTCTTGGGGTTCTTACTTCAAATACCTTCAAGCATAGGAAGAGGTGCCTGTGTGCGCTGGTGCAGTGCTGCCTGGGTACTGGTGCTGCCCTAGAGGGTGCTGGTGCTGCCGCGGGCGCTGGAACCCCCAAAATACGTTTTGCTATCTGGGGTCTATGCTTTCACAACTTTCCAAGCACCTTAAAAGTCAAACGAACCCGAGCAAAGCCCCGAGGTCGAAGAAACCAAGGCCGCGGACTCTTCACAACGACTGGGCGGTCACTCCATCTTGAGTCATGAAGGCGGATATCATGTAGACTCTGGATTAATAACCCCCTGCATCTGAATTGACAAGCCTCTTTACATGGGGGGTTTATTAATCAAGAGTCTCCAAGCCTGTCCGGGTTTCCTTACATCTGCTCCGGTTCTTGAAAAAGCACTTGGCTGCTTTCTAAGCACACTGAAAAGCTGTTCCTACCGTTACTACCAGGACCATACCTAGATCTTTAGACTGTGCAACATTCATGCCTTTTCATCTACAAAATTAAAAGCAGCCAAAAGGCATATTTCTTGCAAACAGAGTTGGAAGATCTAGGTATTGTGAAGGCTTTTTGCCAGCAAAACATGCCCCAGAGACATGTGTCCAACGAAAAAACATATCACCGCTCTTGAATGTCCGCCCACGACGGGGCGAGGCGCTTATATTAAGCACGAATCGCTCAAAATAGGCCTGCTTGAACATTTCTATAATTTGTGATGCATCAAATATGCCGTAAATGTCACAGCATCTCTTGCATCATGCTTGTCTTTGGCAGTTCCAGCCATATAGAAATAATAGTTGTTTGGTAAAGACAATTAAAACAAAGGTGGGCCAGCAATCCCACAAGGTATCACAAGTGAATGATTTTTGCATCAATTCCTAGATCCTTGGATGCCAACATGTTCCAACAACATCTCTCAAATGTTCTTGCCAAAGAATCCGTTTTGGGCGCACGAAGAAGACTCTACTCCGTCACGAGCTTACAACAAAGCGTCTTCGTGTGATTGGTCTTCGGGTCAAGACTTGACCATCAGATTGATATCATCCGTCGCAAACACCCCAGCCCACTCCAGGAGGGTTGGGCTAATGGTCTAGTGGCTCGCCGACGCATCCCGGACAACGCGTCGGGTGCAACACGGACCGGCGGACAGGCAGGGAAAACTACCCCCCACCCCTGCAGTTAAACGGGATGAGCTAGGGTGTGGACCGTTAAAACATTGTTAAAACACAACCAGCCCACTCGAGTGCGGGAAAGCATGGTAGACCGTCGCTCGAAGCAACTTTCAGTGGTTCTTAATCAATCAACATTGATCTGAAAAGACTTGAGGGTGCCAATGGGTCACGGTTGTATTCGGAAACTAAACGGTTATATTCGGAAACTGGGACGGTTGTATATTCGGAAACTGGATGGTTGTATTTGGAAAGTACATAACTATATTCGGAAACTGGTATTCGGATGTATTCGGAAACTGGACGGTTGTATTCGGAAACTACTGTTCGGAAACTACGAAGAGCAAAACCAACACTATTCATACCCACCTCTGTTTGTTGCCCCCCCCACACATTTTACAGAATACGAGGAACATAGTTTCTGAATACCACGAACATAGTTTCTGAATACAACGAAATAGTTTCTGAATACGACAAAGTACAGTAGTTTCTAAATACGACGAAAATAGTCTCTGAATACAACGAAATAGTTTCTGAATCCCGCAGTTTCTGAATACAACGAAATAGTTTCTGAAGACTAGTTTCTGAATACAGCGCAGTTTCTGAATACGACTTTGTTCGGCACCCGTCTTCCTTCACCCGTCTTCTTTTCGGACAATGTCTCCTTCCTTCACCGTGGCACGGAGCTTTCGTCCCAGGTCCGTCTGCATCAAGGAGTCGGTGACTGACATGTTCTCGGACAAGTATGTGTCGCCCTTGCCAGGAGTCGCCTCCGGCGGGTCCGGCGCGCACTGCGGCGGAGCGGTGCTCGGGTTCGGTCGGTGGGGCCAAGCCAAGGACCCACCCAAACGCGACCCTGGACCCGAACCTATGCCGGGGTCGGACCCTCATATGGAGGGGTCTGGACCCGAACCAATCCCTATGGTTTTGAGGGACCAAGGGCTGTTTGGAGCGTCTGGGCAGATCAAATCCTGGTTCTAGATGGTCCTGGCTTTCAGAGATTCCAACCATGAAAAGAATGCTTCGACTTGGTCAGCCCTGGACACGCTACGTCAGGCTTACACGGAGACGAACACACACACACACACCAACCAACTGACACCAACTGTATCCAACTGTGGGGCACCCACAAATTTCAGTGCTGGAGCTGGAGATCTCACAGCCTCCAACAGTTTCAGGCCAGTCAGGCCAAATATCTGAAGAACTTTCAAACACGTAGCACAGAAATTCCTGGCATCCAAATACTTCACGACGTCAGCCATACCTTTAAAGTCCTTTAAAGCTGTGCCATCGAACTTGGCTTGCCTTGATGCTGCAAAAGGCCAAGTTCTTCATGCTGTGTTGGTTGTAAGCCTCAGGCGACGGAGTTAGAGATTTGCCGCCAGCACTGCGGCCTGGCCGAAAGGACCCCGGTGCGGGGGATTCGTTTTAGGATTGCATCTCTCCAATGTGCTTGATACTTACATGATCTTACATGTACTCACTGAACATGGTGGTACAGGAGATTTTGGACGGTACGCGACTCTAGTGACCACGGCCGAGAAGGACACTTGAGAAGGTGGTTCCAATTCGAAAGGCTCTTCAGCTGATGCTTCCACAGCTTCTCTGGGTCCTAGGTCCCAGGTGAGCCAAAACACCAGAAATTGCCTTTTCATGCTTTTTCAGAGGTGTTCTTCCTGGAAACCCAGTCCAAACCAGAAACAGTTCTGTTCCGGCGCCTCGGTGGTTCCAGTCCGTTTCAGTCACCGACACATACGATACGCCTCGGTTGTTCCACTCGTTCCTCTCAGCCAGGCAGCCATCTCGTGATGGTAGTGTAGCCAGGCATCGTTGGGTGCTCCCACCTGTGAGCGTGTGGCGAGTACTGAAAGTCAAAGGATTCCACAAAACCGTTTTTTTCTCCAAACGATTCTTTCCCCAAACAAAGCATGTCAATCCCCCCCCAGAAAGAATATCAACCTCCGCATGGTCGTTCGAAGAACAAGGATCTTCGAATCCAGGATCGCCTCAAAGACGTTCTCGATGATCCCTTCACGTGGATTGGCGCCACCTTCGTATTTCATTTGCCTCGATCGACCGGTTCCGGTGCCATTTGGTGGCCATCAGTCCGGTGGGGGGGTCCCGAGTCCCGGTGTCTGGTCGTTTCGACTCGTGAGAGTGGAGGCCGAGGAGTAGGCGAAAACAGATGCAAATGACAGATGCAACTCATCATGTGCATGAGGACGAAGATCTTAGATCGATCTTAGATCGATCTTAGATCGACACAAGTTGGAAAGATGCACTTCTTCCTCAGGCAAAGTACTTCTTCACCACGGCCCGTGCATATCGATGCATCTCTTTGGCTTCAGTAAGGCCGGTGTTGGTCAACCTCAGCCAGAGCAGAACACATATCTTCCCAAGGCTGGGAATGCTAAGGGCTTCTCACAGTAAAAGGGTACAACAAAGACTGGTTTGAGGCATGTTTGGCCAATTCCTCTCGCTTTGACCGCTCTTCACTGGAACCGTCCACACTCAAAAAAACACGATTTGAGTGCGTCCGATCGCTCCGTTCGTAGCGATGCCCTTGTTACTAGCGATGCCAGGAGCTACCAGTACCAGTAGCGTCCTTGCTACTGTGGTTTGTCGGTTCTCTGAAACTTCAATCGATGCATTGCTGCGGCTTCCCGCGGGGGGGGCGGAACCCCGCGGGGCATTTCATCAAAGCTTCCCCGCCTCACAACACCAAACGTGTCGTAGGTGCTCCTCATGCCTCGCACCGACCACGCGGTACACCGAGTCGACCGAGTCGACCGACTCCCGAAGCTTTTCGATTCGATCCCTGACACAGAAAGGTGAACCAGACTTTCCACCTGTTGCTCTATCCTTTTAAATCACCCAAACGATCCCAAAAGGTTGAAGGCCATCCATTGACTGGGTAGGCTAGGTGAATTATGGGGTAAAGATAAAACAAACTGTCCAATCCTTTTTTGGGTAATTCACAGCCAAGCGAGGTGTTCTTCTCAAGTGATGAACATTTTGACATGTGCTTCAAAAGCAACTTTTGGGCAACTTGTGAAACATTCTGAAATGACCGACCATCACAAACTGCCATAACAAACTGCCACAAAATAGGTGCCACCAGGATAGAGTGATACAACTGGAATTTTCACCAGCCAACTCATGCTCTTGATTGGCCCCACCAAAAAAAATAGTAAGTTGTGCAATCATGCCGAGCATCGGTCGAAGAGTTCTGCCTCGTTCCAGGTTCCAGGTTGATAGGGTCGGCAATCGATGGAGAACGCTTCCACTGGCACCTTGTCATGCTGACCCTTTCCTCAGAACACACACACAAACATCAAGCGATCCTATTTTCTTCTCATGTTTTCTGTCGAAACAGGACACTCAAACATCATGAAGGGTCGAACACACGTCACACCAAGCATCATGAAACTTGAGAGGAGGGAGACACGAAAGGTAGGACAGCGGGAAGAGAAGAGAACGCGAGAGGCAGGAACAGAAATGCAATGTTCGACATGGTGATTTATCCCCTCGGAGGCGACCTGTCGTAAATATGTGTTCATATGCACTCTAAATGTTCAAACATATGCTCTCGAAATGTTCAAAAAGATTCTGAGGAAAACAAACTTGCCCCATGGCTCAGATCATCGGTGAGCATTGAATCAGAGCATCATAGGATTTGAACTATCCTGAAACCATAAGAGGCTCACGAAGACGTTCCCCAGGAGAGAATTGACGTGCTTCACAAAACAAACTCTAGGTATGTATCCCCTCGGGGGACCTTTCGTGATTAGAATTTCATATGCACTCATTCTGAATGTTCAAGAGGGTTTCAACTATCCTGAAATCATGAGAGGCTCACGAAGACGTTCTCGAGGAGAGAATTGAATTTAGAGGGGGGGGGGCTGTTTTGAAAAATCAATTCCAAGGGGGGGGGGGGGGGGTTCTGTATTGAGAAATCAATTCGACCCGGACGCGCCAACACTTGCTTCGCAAGACAAACTCAAGGTATCCCCTAAAGGGCTACCTTTCGTGACATGAAACTTCGAAAATCCTGGAATTTGGTCTTGGCTTGGATGCGTGCGCCTGCGTGTGCCTGCGGCGACACCACGCAAACCCTCGAACATCCTGGGTTTTGCCACAGAAAACAACTTACAGTATATAAGACCTATCAACACCTGTCATCAGCTCATTTGAAGCGTGCATCCCACCCCACCCACCGAAGCGGTATCCGAAGAACCCTGCTATTGACATCTTTTAAGGCAGTGCAGTGATGTGCGGTGGTGCTCGACTGGTGCCCATGCCACAACCTCGTCCATCAACAGTGCGAGCTCAGGCACGGAAGACAGGCACAATGTTTGGTGCCTTAAGCAAAGCTGGAGCGTGGAGCTTGGTGGTGCTCAACGAACAGTACTGTACGTACTCTCCCAAAACCCATCCAACCAATAAGCGCACCTGGGAAACTACCCCTTTTAGTAAGGTCCTCTTCCACACTGGTAGCGAGGAAGGCCATTTGTGTTCGCAAAGTCCACTGCTTTTGGCCAGGACCTGCCGACCTGCTTTTCTCCCTGGAACAAAGCCCAAACCCAATAGAACTGCACGGGAACGAGCTCACTTTGATTTGGCCGTGAGTCAAGAGCAAAGAGGTCTGAGGAGAAACGATCTGGCAGAAACTGTCTGAGCTTAGACCCCAGAACCGCTAGCCAATTGGGAGCCATGAAGCCCGGAGGCCTGGAAGCCTGGAACCATCCTCCAAACCTCCGCTCCTCCCAATGAATCCAGAACCCAACTGTTTCAGGGAAAGTATACAAACAGAACATACCAGCACCTTCATGTCGGGGTCACCTGGCTGGAAGCCCCTACACTACCATCCGGGATCTCCAGACAGGACAGCCCGACATGAAGGTCCAGGTAGATCAAAAGCTGTTGGGGCCCTCCCTATCAAAAATCCATCTGGACTGAGCCTCCCTACACTCAGCCAGAAGCCTGGCAAACGCCCTCCAGGCGGCATGCCGCCGGTGAACATGGAACGGGCCTGGCGAACAAGGAGGCAGCCCACATGAGAAGCAGGCACAAAAGAATATCAAATTACATCAAAGCACACTGGTAGGATCCCGGATCCTACAGGGGTAAGAATCTAGAATCAGAAGCCGGCGGAAACCGACGGCTTGCTATGCAGTCTGTACACTGAAGCAAATAGCATCTGGCTGAATTTCTATACTTCACCTGACCCTCTGAGTAGAGCCTTTCATTCTGCGTGGTTACCCTCTAATCGCATGAAGAAATCGATACGATATCCCTCCAAACTTTCCCTCCAAAACGGCCCTCTGAGCTGTACAGTTGTTGCACAAAGATCAATGCAAACCCGGAGACAGCAACGCCTTTAAGTTCATTCAAGTTCACTGCAAAACATTGTTTTGCATCTTGCCTGGATATTCTTCAAGCCCATACGTCCAGCCATGGTTGAAGCACGTGCCATGCCTCTAGCAGAGCAGCCACAAGTGCGGCTTGCTTTACCGAATCGAAACAACTGAAGCTTGCGAAGCCTGCTTTCAAGATGGGGGAAGCAGCAAAATGCTGAGCCAAGACAGCTGGCAACCGGGGCATTGCACAGCAAACCCAGAAGCCACTTAGCAAACCGCCCTGCTAATTAGTGGCGGAACAACGAATGGCCAACTACAAAAAATCCAGACGAATCAAGCAATACAAGCCATTTTTTTGCACATCACCAAGTGCCACACAATGTTAAAAACACATATGCCGGTCGAACGGACTCATTGCAATAAGGAACATGACTCACAGTGCTTCTTCTTCAAGGGCCTTAAGATTCTCATGGAACACGTATTTCTTTCGTGCAAAGAAGGTATGATATATAGTTACTTATATATATATGTATATTTTAATATATATGTATATATAATACGTAATCCCTGGTAGGTAAAACTCCCGGTACAGTAGTCTATTCTGGTCCTTTTCGGTGGTCAAACACCGGTAGCCTGTTGACCCACAGCATCCGGACAACTTCTGTCGACCGACCCGAAAAAGCAGTCTAGCAGTCTGTATAGGTTCCATAGGTTCCGGATTCTTCCAAAAACGAGTAGAGTAGACCATCTCAATGGAGCAGCGAATCACTTTTTAAGGCCGGACATCTCGGTCTCGAAGTCCTCTGCGCTGGGCGGGGCCCTCAGATCGTCCTTGGTGCTGCGATGTGCAACGTTTTCCAACCGCTTCGAAGGACGTCAAACATCTACCGTTGAAGTGGGAAAACAGCTCAAGACGGACAAGGTGAAGCCATACAGAACCTATTGGTCATATACATGTGGTTAGGAGGTTTCATCAAACATGTATAGACAGTTATCAACGATACAATCTTGAAGAACATAATATTCATATAGGAAATATAGCGCATCTTTGTTTTTGTGGGGAGTAGCCGGCCCCCTCACCAAGTTGATGTGTTCACCGCTTCTGATACTCCCCCGCTACCTTGCACATGGTTCCGAAACCAACTTACTAGTGTTTTGGGGCGCTTGTCGCGGTGCTGGCCTGCACGTCTTGCCATCCTTGCGCAAGTAGAGCCCCTGGACCACCTGCTGCACTGTCTTGCAAGCCTCAACAGGGTCAAAGCATTACACTCCGAGTCACTAACATGGTTTCGCTGTTTAGTGTTCGCAAAAATTGTCATCCAACTGGAGAACGCACGTTCTCCACGTTGGCCCATCTTGTTTCAGGGGAGTGCTTCGCCTGCCAACGTGGAGGGGTTTTCAGCCTCAAGGGCCTCGATCGAAACGGAAGGATTGAGTCCCGACCGAGACGTCCTGAGTCGTTGCAGGAACAAAATAAACAGCGGTCCCGACTGGCCACTGAGTCGAGCTGGAACAGCCCGGTGGACAAAGAAATCCATCTGCGACACAAACATTCAGCTGGTGCAAGGAAACCAGCTGAAAAACTACCAAACCATATATGATGCGTTCTCAGGCACTCAACGCTTTTGATCATTCATCCATCACGGTTTTCAAATAAGTTTGGCAGGTCGCTGTTTGTTCCAGCCCAGCTGCGCAGCTGCGCCCGGTTTTTCCTCGCCTGCGTTCCTTCAGGGCACTTGAAGTGTCGTTCCACTTGTCCATTCCAAGCGAGCTGCTCCTGGAACGACCGTCTGTGACCGCGGGTCAAACCGGTGTAGTTCCTCGACTGATTGACCGTCTCTCTTTTAGTAGTGGTTTGTCATGCTTCGTCTCATTCCTCGTCTTTTTGAGGTATTCTGGAGAGGGATTTGGATGAAACAAAACAGACCATCCATCGAACCCGACATCCAAAGACCCACCGATCTGCGCCAACATCAACATTCCGATGGACGAAGACACGATCTGCGAACCGGTTTCGCCCCAGATCCCGAGGATTCTCCGAACCGACACCGATCGCCGCCACCCGCGTGGGCTTTTCCTCCGTCTTCGCCCTCCGAAAACCCCGACGTTGGGAGCGACGGAGCAGAGAGTGAAAGCCGACGAACTCCGCACATGAGACGTGGCGAACTCACTCGACTTGAGGATGAAGCGAGCCGTCTTCTGGATTGTTCAAAAGTAGAGCAAACATGGACAAAGAAATGCCATGAATGACTAGGTAACGTGCGTCAACCATTCCAGGTGTCTCACCAAAGCAGGTTGAACGTTTACGCTTGCGATTGCTTGCGCAAACCCACAAGTCCCGCAATCCACTCAACGACATGACTGAAATTAAATCCGATCCTATGAGAACCCTTCGCAGCACCACATAATTAATGTAGACTCTTGACAAATAAATCCTTCCATTTGGATTGAAAAGCCTCTTCATATCGAGGGGGGTTGAATTATAATCATAATCACGAGTCTACATTCTTCTCTTCGAACACCCACAGATCTGTGGAGGGCATTGATCCTTGGAACAGCGCCGTTTCCGCGTTCGTTTCATCTCCAAGCGTAGCTCAGCGACCCCAGAACCCGCAAAAAACAGGAGGAACGCCCGCTCCAGACTGCTGAGGCTGTTGGGACGCCAAGGCGTTGGAGGTTGCGTGGAGATGGCTCTGATGGTTTCATGGGGGTTCTCTGACACAGTGGAACCATGCATTGACATGGCATGGAGAGAACGGGGCACATCAGGTATGAGATGGCGACTATGATGCAATGCAGCGCATGAAGTAAGGCCGTTGAAGGCATGCTATCCTCCTGAACCCTGAGACCCCCAGCATGTGCGGTCTTGAAGAAATCCCAAACGACCAGGAATTGATCACATATGGAATCAGTTTAGGACACAATCAGAATGAGAGGCCCATCATGAAGATTTCGGCCACTTCTGGTGCCATAGGCCCTTTCTGAAAAAACACCTTCTGACACACCATTTCTAGTTTCCGTCGTGACGGGGCCGGTCGAACTCATCCAAGTCTTGGAGTCGGGGCGTTCCATGTCGGTCCACTCACGTTACCCTCGCCGCTTGCCAAAGAAGAACCCCACCTTGCAGGTTGGTTTGGAACCGCATGAATCGGGTCCAACTCAAGGCCTGTAATGTGCACTTTCTTGCGAGAACGAGAACTCCACGCCTTCCGGGACTCTCGGCGAACTTGGAACAAATCAGACAAATCTTCGTCACCACGTGTCCAGAGCGGTGTGGCGGAAGCCGCCTGAGCATGGAACGTCTGTGTGGGATGCCAAACCCTAGTGGCCCTGTGACATCTAAGCTAGACCTGCTCGCAATCCCTTCCCCTCATATTTTCCTGCCAGAAGTTGGGGACACTGAGATTCAAGCAAACCAAACAGATGTTCTGGAGGCTTCTGCTTGATAGGGGATTTTTTTTTCCCACATCAATCTCACGAGTGATGCCTTCCCACTGGCGCTGCCTTCCCACTGCCATCACTCTGCATTCTTGGCGTGGAGAACCGGCGCTTGAAGCGTAGAAAGTCCTTTCGAAGAGAGGACTGACACATGTTTTCTTTTCACTTCGTTTGCAGCAAGGCTCTGAGAAAAAGCGCGGTCCTCCTTGCTCAGCATGGAATTTGCAAAGTCCGGACCCAAATCTTCCACCTGTGCAACTGTTTCAAGATTCAAGACCATGAATGGTCAGCAAAACCTATTTAGGGCAGACTGTGCTTTGAACACTCAGTGGCTGTACAGTAGAAGTGTGTGCAAAAACGCGGTTCTCACAGATCATTTCAACCTTGATCATCGAAAGCTTGAACACATGTTTTGAGCTGGTAATTCGAGGTCACATGGCCCTTATGTAAAGTGTACCTCTGAGGTTACTCGGTGATGGTTAGTTAGGGCGTCCAAAAAAGATGAAAACCTGCTCGTCTCAGCCATGAATACAAAGATCCAGCATGACTCAGTTCGGACCCACCGACAGGAAAATAGCAGCGTCCTCTACAATCAGACTTCTGAGATTTAATGCCTGCTACCATTGCATCGGAACATGCTGCTGGCAAATGGCTGCTCGTGACCGCTGTGACCACACCGCCGTCGTCTTCATGTTCTACCAAGCCTATTGCCGCACCTGCCCAAGATGGGCTGTGTGTTAGTGCCAGAATCCACTCCTCTCTTGCTATACAAGTCCTATATGGGAGATTCTTGGACCGAGCAACGGTTCACAAATGCCCGCCCCCGGCATCGCTCACCTCCCAGGCTTTCTGCCGCAGCTGCCGCCGTTCCGCGACCTTCTGCCGCGCCAGGACTTTGCGGCGTTGGCGCCGCCAGGCCTGCGCGCCCGAAAAGAAAAAACCACTGGGCAGGGAAGGATCTGAGGATCTTTCAGGACCTGCATTACACTCCACTTCCATGTTGGTTCCAGAAGTATTTGCTCCTGTGGGATTCTTGGAGGATTTGCAAAAGGGTTTCTATCTTCACAAGCTGATAGCCAGGAGACTGCCCCATCACATTCACGTGATTGTCCAAGAGGACGTTGACACCCAACAATTCGAGTTGTTGTACTTCACACTTTTCCGAAGAAACTCATACTATCTTCTGCATCATCCCACACAAACCAGTCGCGTCGGCTCTGTGGTGGGCTGAGCGGACTGCACTGTCTCTCTCTCTCTGTGTCTCTCATGCCTATCTTAGCAGCCACTCCACCTCCTCCAAGGTTTTTCCGATAGATATAGTATTATGTTATATATGTACCTGGAACACCGAACCATGGTTTTTTCTTCACCTTGCGTATCTGAGCATGTTTTACCGTAATTTGAATCGGAATTGGTCCGTTTGCGTATTTGCACCCGACGGGTGAATTGGTTCTGGACGACATTCTATAGAAATGTGAGTATTGTGACCATGGAGTCATCTTCGACACGAAGGGCCTTGAAGATGCGGAGACCACGGGGTGAGCTTTTGATTTGCATTTTCAATTTTGTTCAGTTTCCATTCTGTTTGCCATCTACCTTACCTGCTTTACTTCTACTGTGATTGGCGGCGTGGCTCAAAAGTTGGGTTGGTGAAAGGTTGGGATGGTGCTCAACATATGTGTATTTTTTCAGGAGTGGTGGGAGGATCCAGAGGTCAAGGGCCGCGTGATGCGAACTGCCAGCATATGAAAGACATGATCGTGAATGTTGGCTTGCGCGTTGTTTCCGGCCGCAGCGATGAAGACTGCTATATGAACGAGGCAGTCTTGCTCCCGCTGCTAGCGCGGATGAAGCTACAGAAGTGCCTCGGGATCCCAGACAAACAACAGTTGCAGCTGCAGCTGCAAATGGTTCACATTAAGAGCATGAAAATTGAGAATATCAATGAGGAGATTGTGTCCAAGATTAAGATCGATGAAGAGACACTCGCAAATTGTTACCTGGCGGCTGCATCATTGCAAATCGGGTTATTTGCAGGATCGAAAAATGCCTGCGCTTTCTTTCCCATCAGGACGAGAACATGGTCAAATTGATCAGCCATTGTGGCGACAAGGTGCAAGCGATCGGATTCTCGAGACGAGGACTGCAAAGGTGGGACTGTCCTCGGCGCGGCAACATTGAGTCAGCTTAGTGATGCTCAGTTGGAAGCTAGAATTGCAGATTTCCGTGTAAATGCTTCTGAATTCCCACGTGCTGAAGAAGTGCCACCCCCATCATCAAACGAGTTGAATGTAGTGGATTCTTCAAACGATGAGCCAGGGAGTGAGGATGGTAATAAAAAGGTTCGGTCGATGCCCACGGAGATTCTTGAAGAGCGCGTTCAAAGCCTGAAGATGCATGTTTTTGGGCCTGAGGCTGAGCTCAGTTGGATTGTGTAACATGAGAGTTCAGTCTTCCGAGGATTCCGTGCCCTTGCGAGCTGATTCGTCCCAGGTCTTGTCCTGTCCCTTCGAATGTCACTGGCCAGGGCAAAGGCGCCCGGGTTTCGTTTGCATGGGTCGACATTTTGAGCAATTGAACATTTAGTTCTGTTGCAGGTGCTCAGCCAGGGTCGAACGACAACGACGAGACCCAGCCATATGAAGCATCCAAGTGTGATGTGCAACCTGCTTCTTGAGTTTTGTCTTGCAGAATTTGTAGTCGGCGCCCCACGAACTGCCATTCAAGCCCCGCTGAACCTGCTCCAAAACATGAGTTTGCTAATCAAACTGGTCCTCATGGTCCATCTAAGGTTCTGAACTTCGCAGCTCAAAATCAAAATTGCCAAGAAAGAGGAAAACAGCAAACAGAAAGGAAGACTGTCAGACAGATCAGAGTTGAGCACGAAGCCTGGGAAGTTTGCTAGATCAATGTCGCGTCACAGGTTGCTGAACTCTTCCCTGGAAAACCCGGGCGCCAGCGTGCTGCGCCCGTGTGGTTACCGAAGGTAACTAACGGGCGGGCGCGCCCGCGCCGACCGATTCCGGTCGACCGAAGAACCAGCCACCCTGCCTGGCAACATAGGGCAACAACCCTGGCTACATAGGCCAACGTACGGATAGGCGGACACAACAATGGGCCAACATGTAACAACATGGATATGGTCGTGGTGCAAGATATGCTTCCCGAGTTGTCTTGCATTATTAGCATTTTTTTGGCTGAGTCTCTGGCTCTTTTTCTTCTACCGGAGGAGAAAGAGCACGGACTGGATGTGTTTTATGGCGGTTTGGGGGTTGGGGAGAAGTGTCTGGAGTGGATATCCGAAAACCATGTGTTTTACGCTGTTTTCGGGGTTGCGGCGAGAAGTGTCTGGATTGAGCCTGTTGCAAAACCATGTGTTTTACAGTGTCTGCTAGGCTGCGAAGAGACGCGTCTGGATTGAACGTGTGCGAAAGCCATGTGTTTTACCCTGTTTTCGGGGTTGCCGAGAGAAGTGTCTGGGCTGGACATGTCGGAGAGTCAACCTCCGCCTCCTCCTCGCGGAAGATGCTGCCGGGGTCTCCCACCCGTTTCCTCCCTATACCCTCCTTCTCTCTCCTCCCTGCCCCGGCCGGCGTCCGGCTGTCAGGCGTAAGCCTTTAAATAACAGAAAAGACCAGGACAAAGCTTACAGAAGAAGAGATTTGGGCCGAGTATCGCCTCTCGCGTCAAGAGATTTGGAAGGAAGAACATGGGGTTGAGTGGGGTGAAGGTGATTGGGACAAACAGGACTTTGAGCAAGCATTAAAGCAAGCAAAGGGCGGGAACGTAGAGGATCAATCCAGGAAGTTTAGGAAGGCTTCAGCCAATCAGAACGACAAAGCCAAGGAGCAGGTTATGGGTATTCCTAAGAAGGTCAAGCGCACCGAGACCAAACCCACGAAGACCAAACAGAAGAAGGAGGAATCCAAGGCAGACTTGACTTTGTGTGGCTCTGCAATGGGTTCTTGCTTCTTTCAATCTTGCCCTGAGCGTTCCTGGCCTTTCAGTTTATGATCACACCCACATTTATGTCTTTCCTGGGGTGACGAGGCAGCGTTTTGAGCAGACCACGTTGCCACTGAAGTCGGTCTCCGACCTCTCAGACCAAGGAACAAGTTCCCCCCAACTGTTTTTAGGTGCCTTGTGTGCAAAAGTGAATTTCCCTTCGAAACCCAGAAAAGCGGGGTAATCACCAAACCTGTTTTTATGCGATGTTTGGCATGGTCTGGTCATCTGGCAGGGACGCATGAGTCGACGGCACAGGCCCTGTATTGTAGCGGAATCGAGGAATGGAAGGACTCAATCCTCATGTTGTTCTTGCACAATGCTTTAATTCATCGAAAAAACGATGTGTGATTCATGCTTCCCTCGTCGAAGGCAAATTTGTGGCTCCAAGGTGCAGCAACTATTGATGCTGTGAGGGAAAGCTTTGAATTCAAAGACTGTTACAAAAACACTGCCCCGCCTGACATGAGGCGCCGTGTAAGAACGATTTTGAAGGCATCTGACCCATAGTAGTTGACACCTTTGATCCGTAGTAGTTCCGACCGCGCGGCCGGCCTTGAGATCTTCGTTCCAACCCAAAGGGACTTCCTGAAACCGACACGACTGGCATGTGACTTGGCTCCCTCAATGGGGGGCCCTTTCATGGAGGTATGATGTGGAGGAGGGGTGTCTCAAGGGGAGATTGGTGGAGTTCAGCAAGGTGACCTCTGAACTCCATCGTGCAGGTTCTGGTCGTCATGGAAGAATCTTGCAAGTTACATCTTGATCATCTTGCGACAGGATTTGGCTGTAACTTGATCCACGATTTTCGATTAACATCATCCACATGGTGGATCGTTGCCGCATCGGAAACCCCTGCCTTTTTGGGACGAATGGGTTGACTGGAAATGGCACAACTCAGCCGTGGAAGGCTCGTTGGCCAAATATCCTTCAAACCTGAGAAGTCTGAAGAGAGAGCCCATCCATACAAGTTCGCACTCCCAAAGAGGCCTGTGTGTGTGTACTGTCATTTTGCAAGGTACAAGCTGAAAAAAAGACCCATGGAACCCGTGTTTTGACAGGAAAAGACAATATTTGTGCGCTTCTGTGGTTGGTGGTCAAAAATAGGTGTGACTTGGGTCCTTTCTTTGGATCAAATCGCCGAAGATGGATGGGCTGACGATCTCAGACTGCGGCTGCCCTGTCCTCCTCTTCCTCCTCCTCCTCCTCCGGAGGATTGGCCTCATCTGCCTCCTGGGCAACACTGAATCATCCCATGGGAAAATTGCCAAAGATTTCCATCGCGTTCTTTGAAGAGGCTGACTATGACTCAAGCAAAAAAAAAACAACCAGTTTTTCAAGCATGCGCTTTTCAAGAAACACTCGTTTTCGAGCGGGTGGCTACGCCCCTGCATATGTGGGTGTCGATTTCACACATGTGATCTGTCGTGTAGTCCGAAAAATATGTCGGGATGCCTCTGTTTGAACTGGCATGAAGGGACTGGCAAATTCACACCGTTTTAGATAGTCTTAGACCAGACATGGTTCTGTTTGATACACCACAGAATCCGCGGCAAAAGAGAAGCAAGGCACCAGGATCACGCGTAAACGTTCGTCAGAGCTGCACGAGTCTCCAGGTCCTGTTCCAGTGACTCATCTTCCTGGCTCAAAGATTGTTGAGAGGGAATCCAAACATCCAAGAGTCGTCTCCTCAAAATATCTGTGATCTCTGTCGCACCTCTGAGGGCAAGTCCAAACAGGGCCCCAGGGGTGCAAAACTTCCAAGAGTCTCCCCTCAAGTCTCCGTCCTTCTGGCTACCGGCAAGAGACGTCTCGTCGGCAGCCTGCTTTCGGTGGGCACAGACTGCAAGCTAGTATGGACCTGCACATGTAGCCTTCTAGGGACCCAGTTGTCCGGATCTGTTTTTTTCTGGGTGTTTGCTCTGGGTCAAGTTTAGGTTCTGACTGCCTAGAGTCATCCAAAGACCTCCAAGGCAATCGGATCACTTCCGAAGAGACCATGGCATGGGCCTGCAGGTCTGAGTCTCACTACCTCCTGTGCATCGGCCCCACCCTCGACACAGTCGATGGGGAACATGGCGAGCAAACAAACTTCCTCGGTGCACCCCCTGGAATGGTGGAAGTGGAGTTCACATATACTAGTATGATAGTCGGTATGGGCTCATCCAAGGGGCCATCCCATCCACTTCCATGATGAGTGTATGAATATGCTAAAGCTGGCCGCGTTTGGCAACGGCCTCATTTGGATTGGCAGCTGGAACTTCAGCCGTGTCCTGCGTGGCACGAGGCGGATCGGGAGGCAGCGGGCAGAAAAGTATCATCGCCACACACATATATATATATATATATTGTAAATTCCAAACCACTATTATAGAAGATAACTTACAAATATTTATCATAGAAGATTCACAGCAAAACAATCCAAGCAAGCGTGGCAAGCCGTGTCAAAAGCATCGTTTCACGATTTTTTGCTTGTTCAATTGTACAATCCCTTTCGTCCTGAAGCACGCAAAGCAACGTGTTGCGCAAACCCAAAAACCACAAGGATCTGCAAGGGATTTGGAAAACCTTCTAAGAAACTTGGCCAGGGTCTGTCGCTCCGAACATCGCGAATGTCGCGTCCGCCCCTTTCCCCAAAGCCTCCTCTAAGAGCCGCCGCAAACGTTTCCTCTTTGGTGCCTGAAGATCAGAGATGCTTACGCGCTGACGTACTTGTCCACCTTAGACGAGCACCCTGATCGTCAGGTCTGGCCTGGCATGTCGCCTCTGCCTGCTCTGCCTGCTCTGCCTCTGTCGCCTCTGGCTGGACTTCGTGAGACCTGGCGACGCGAATGTTCCCCAGGCACTGTTTGACGCAGATCCAATCCTGGTCCTGGAAACGTCCTTGAGGAGTGTTTTTGCATGACGAACTCCAGTAAACTGAAGTCAGTTTCTGACCTCTATAGAGAGGTGTTGATTGGCATTGTCTTTGATTTTTTTTCACATTGTCAGGACTGGAGTTCGGTGGCAAAATTTGACCCCGGCGAAAAGACTATCTTTTTTGAACAAACACGTTGGTGCATCGATGACCATGGGAAGACCCTCTGAATCTTGTCCCCAGAGACCTTTCTCCAAAAAGGGAATTCACAGTGAATCGGATTCGAAACTCACACCGGTTGGTGGTTTCCCAAACAGTTTACTGTTGGGGTTCTATCTTAGAAAAAAAGAGCTGACAGGCCATTTTTCAAACCCAGACTCCGGACTGCCTTCCTCCTGGCGTCAACCAAGGAATCCACCCGAGTTTTGGCATCCCCACGGGACGCTCTCACCGGGCATCGAACCGCTTGCTCCTGCAGTCTGGGCTTGAAAGAAATTGGGGTGGCCTCAAAGTGAGTTGCCAGCTTTACTTACTCTAATTAACCGGATAAATCTGGACACATTATGAAACATGGGTGGTCTACATCGAAGGCATTGCCTTGGATACCTTTTTGAGACACCTTTTCAGCTTCTAGGTTTGTTGTTGTTGCGTGGCTTGCGTTGTTGTGTGTGTTGTTGGTATTGAAGCCCTAATGTCCTACTAGCCAAATCGACAGACGATGCCGGCATTCCAGTGGCGCTGCGTGCCATCTGCGTCACCTCCCTCGAAAACTGCACACACCCGTGGCATTCCCTAAACCCTCAAGCGCAATGATAAATAGGAATTATTATCTTCATTGTTCTGCTTGCTCCCCTAACTGTGGGATTGCTTTCCGCCCTTAGTTTCCCTGTTTTCCCTTTGCTTGAAAGCTCGAAGGCAAAACACAAAACTTTCGCCCAAAACTTTCGCTCAAAACTTATTTGACCCTGGCACCCAAATAATTCCTATAGCAGTAGCTTCAAGTCGCTTGCTACTCCTGTTCACAAGTGCAATAGCCTCCGACCTACTCGCCATGGGCAACTTTGCCCTGTCGTCCTCTTGGTGGTGGGTCGATTGAAAAGCCCTGCCGTGGCACGTGGCATCACGTGGCACCTCTTTGGGCTGACCCTTGTTTCTAGTAGCTAGTAGTAATGCCAGGAGCTACGTTCGTAGCTTCTAGCTACGTTCGTAAAAATGCACTTGTTACTATCTTGTTACTAGTAGCATCCTCACCATGTACCAAACAGCACAATTCGCTGATCTCAGCAATGGCCAATGGCCAAAGAAAAGGAAACACTTCCTGTTGTTGTGGCAACTTGAGGTCATTATCTTGCAGAAAAGGATAGAACCGATCACGGGCAGCGGATGGCAGTGGTATACCTAGCACGTTTTTTTGGGGAAACTGTCAACACATGCGCTGTTCTATGCCGGCGGACATGTACACGGCGCCCATCACATGTGGTGTCGAGATGCCTGCAGCTGTGATGTCAGGGACCCTCCAAACCACCGTTTTGTTTGCTTTTATTGGAGTATTCTGTGTAGTATTGTTGATGTGTTTCTTTGGGTGGTGTGTGTGGAGACATGTTTGTACATGATCCTAACACATGTTCATACACTCTTCATCGGCCCAACATACTTCCCGTACGACAGCATCGGTCGCAGTCCCGCCTTCATCGGTGCGGATCGGTCGAGAATTGAACTCCCGTTTGCCAGTGAAGACATGTGTGGACCCATTTCAAACTATTTTGGTTGACCTGGTGTAGTCTAAAATCCTCAAACACGTGCTTGTTTGGTAAAGACCATGAAAACTAAAACAATGGCGCGAAGGAATCCCAGAGTACTATATACCAAAAACACGGAAACATATGGAAAAACACCGCCAAGCAGGGATCCCCTTTTTCTTCGGCGGAGAATGCATGAGTTCAGTCATCACTCCCTGAAAATGCGCCCCCCAGCTTTTTCGTCGACAACGGTTTTGGACGGGAGTGTCCACCTAGATCAATTTCCATTTCTGCCCCTCCCGTTTCGGTTCCCGCTTCCGTTTGGCTACGATCAGTGCCGGTGGCACCCGCGGGCCCACATTGGCTCGGGCCACGGTCGATCGTGCCTTGGCCAACTCTTTGCGCCGTTGTCCTTCCAGCTGTTCCTGGCGACCCCGGAGTGAGACCCAAAATGACGGCCCTTTGACCCACACACGCTGGCCTTCAGAAGCTGGCGCGGGCAGCGGTTTTCCGGCGGTAAGACCTGGCGAAAGGGGAAGGAGAACCTCCGGCTTTCACCAAAGGTCGGATCAGAAAGGGTTGCTCTGGGTTTTGGCAAACCATCTAGCAAACATGCACTTTTTTACACATATGGATCATCATGGATCATTCAGAAACTTGCGTGGGAAAAAGAGATCAACCTCGGGTCCCTCGAGGCTTCTGGTTGACTGGGAAAGAACATCACCTTCCTGCATGTGAACATTCGTTGAAAAAACACCTGTGCTTAGTGACCCTACGACCTGCGACAAACATCGACAAACTGCTAGGCAAGCGACGTTCTTTCGGGGATCTCACTGTCTGGTTTGAGTATTCTTGAATCACCCCCCGGCTGGCGCAAACGGCGAGGTGATTTCAGCCGGATCTGGCAACCGACTTCAGTGCTGTGGATAAAGGCTCAGCCTTTACAGCCAAAGATACCAAAACTGGACAAAAATGCAAAGACCAAAAGGCTTGCTGCATGATGCTTCATGCAAACCCTATATAAGGTCAGGCAAGATAGGCAAGGCAGTGCTTGTCTGATTGTCTTGCCTTGCATCCAACCTGCCTGGTAGTTGGTAAAAGAACCCAAACAGCCAGCAGATCTTGGAATGAATTATATCACGACAATGGCCTTCATAAAACGATCGGCAATGCACAGCCGACCGGTTCCACCCTCTGCCGATACTTGAGCATCGAAGCGGAAAAAGGCACATGTCGATATTGGACGCTCCAGAAACTCATCGCCAAAAATCAACGGCCATGAACGACAGCAAACACAATTATTTAGTTGCATCGGATGTCGGGGTGATGAGTGGCGTTTTTTTTCTGCGCTCCAATCACCACATCCGAGCTGTCATTCGCCTCGAAGTTGGCTAACATCCTCCCGCGGAGTCTTTTGCCGAAGCGTGCCTCCCATTCGTCGGCATCATACGCGAGAACCTGCATTTTTTGCAACTGTGCATAGTGGGGCGTTTCAGAAGTGCTTGACGACGCCTTTTTTTTTATCCTGATCCTGTTTCTCTTATTCACTCTTTTTCCATCTTATTTTCCTCTCAATTAAAGTGTGCATGAGAGGGCTTTCTCATGCCACATGCCCCAAACGTGCTCTAAATTGTCATTCGAAGCTTGTCGTCAAGCCGAGGTACTCTTGAGGGGAAACCTCCAGATTTGCCGCCGGTTTCACCATCACTCATCCTTGGGATTGGGCCTTACTTGGTGAGCAAGGGACCTCTTCTGAACATAGACCTGCACTTCACAAAAACACGGTAGCTTGTGCCGTTTGTGTCCAACTTAAGCCAAGGGAACAGTCAGCGATTTGGTTGAGGTCAAACTGAACGATGGGATCGAACTGCGGATCAGATCCGTGTGGAAGTTCGGCTCTGGTCATGGGCCTTTGAACACTTGCAGCACAGCCCATGGCGACAAGACTTTGAAAGTGGAGGCCCAAAATGGCTGCATACGACAAGCTAAGCATGACTTTTGCTGAGGTTTTCCAAGCGTATCCTGATTCCTAATGTTGTTTGGATTGCGCTCTTCTGTCGTTCTATGGCAGAGGCCAGCGATTTTACATCTTCGAAGCAACAACCTTTGTCATCCGCGGCAATACTACAGTTGAAAACCACGTTCGCCAAACACGTGTGGAATGTGCAAAAGCCGGGTCTGGCAACCAACTCCTTTCAGGATGGAGTTGAAGGCTTAGCAGCAACTCATCATCCATCCAATCTTGCAAATTGCTTGGGGACATTTGAACCTTCCAAACACTTGAGATTGGTCGAGAGAGTTAATTTTGGCTGATTAGCAATGGCAGCCAATCAGCAGTGCGCGATTGCGGATTTTGGACGAGCCGATTCTTCCTCGTCAAAACCGCAATCTGACTAAACAAACACAAGGATCAAGGATCAAGTAGGATTGTGACGGCTGCAAAAACATGGGATTGTCATGGCAATTCCAAAAAGATCAAAGCATCTTTGCACAATCCCTCCATGTGGCCTTCCGGCTAGGACTCCATCCCTTCTCTCTCTGAGCCCTGACATCCCCCGGGTTGCGGGACGACGTCGCGAAATTGGCTCGGCGAGGCTGAAAACGCTTCAAAACAACAAGAATTGATTCCTTCCACACCGGAACAGAGTCTGTGCTCGGATCCAGTCGAGATCTCTCCAGTGAAGGAGAGCTCAGCTGGTGGTCTATCCCGGAGATGGTCCTGCGACGAGCCGATGTGGCCTCAGCCGATGTGGCCTCGGCCTTCGGTCATCTTTGCTCTTGGCAGGTCTATGGTGTCCAGCGCGCGGCAAATGCTACCAAACTGTGCCTCCCATTCGTCTGCATCTAGTGCCAAAACCTTGGATATTTTTTCGTGCTGTGCATATGCTAAAGCTTCAAGGCATAGAAGCTTGGTCGTTGAAGCTTATGTCTTGTGGATTCAACCAAGGCACTCTTGGAGGAAAGCCTGGCAAGTAATAGACCTCTTCCACACCATCGCCCATCTTTGGGACAGGGCCTAGGTTGACACAAGCTTGATGGTTGGGATTCTGGGAGAATAGTGGACCTTCATGTCGGGGTGTCCTGTCTGGAGATCCCGGATGGTAGTGTAGGGGCTTCCATTGGTGACCCCGACATGAAGGTGCTGGTATATATATATATATAATATAACATAATATATATTACACATCATTATATACCCCAAACACTCCATGGGACCGGAATATATGCCTATACATTGACCCTCAAACCACTAGCCTGATCGGTCAATATGCCCGTCCGGCGTCTTTGGGATATATATATATATAAATAAATCGTGGTGAACTCGCGTGAACCCGTTTAACACCACGTACCTCGGATTTCCACGTACCTTGGTACCTCACTGCTGGAGACGAAGGCGTTTCTTGCACACCAAGGCTGGGCGGTCAAGCGAGCGAAGGACGTTCGTCCAAGGCGACAAGGCGACAAGGTCTGAGACAACGTCTTGGAAACATTTGGTTTTGGTTTCGTGCGCAAACTGCATGCGATCTATAGATATATCATATATATATATACATACCTAGACCCAGGGTGACCCCATATTTTAGACTCAGACCAAAGACACAAAACACATGGTCTTCTCCTATCAAAACAGGGGTCAGCCCAAGCCATGGAAAAAAAGAACATGCCTAAGCTTTCTAGGCTTTCTAGGCAGGAAACTGTCAGCGATTCGGTCAAGAGTGACTGTGCAGAGGTACAATGACCCTTCAGTTTTCATAGTCGAAGACTTTGGAATGCTCGCGGCACCGCCCATGACCGGAGACTTGGGATACTACTGTTGTTTTATCCCTTTGACTCTGCAGCCCAAAGAGGCTGCGTCACCGACCACCGTTTGGTTTTCACGGACATTGCTCTGATTGCAAGCCTGACGGTGTCATTCTTTTGCGTTTCACGACGTCTTACATACGGAACTTGAACAACACTTCGGATCAAGCTTTTCACCACTTTCCGGCAACGAAGGTGCGTGCCTTTCAACACAGCTGCAGCGATAGGAAATTCTGTGAGCAAATCTGAGAAACATGTATTTCTGGTCCAGCTAATCAAGCTTAAGCATGCCATGCTGGGAGAAAGTGGGAGAGCTACCGCTGCAACGATGTTGCAGTATAATGCAAACCCAGGGAACTTGCAACCCAGGGCCGGCAGGCATTTCTATTTGAGTTGGTTCTATCGAACTATATACAAGAATCCCTAATCAGGGCAAGCTGTGCTACATTGTGCTACCAAACTCTATTGAAGGTTGGGTGAGAAAGCTAGCGGAAGCATTCGTGAAGTATCCTTTGCCTCAGATCCTTACCTACAACGCAGATGAATGGGAGGCACGCTTCGGTAGCTTCTACAAAATGCTCCGTGATACAGAACTGCAGGAGAAATCTACCATGAAGATGAATGTGTCAGAAGCCAGTCCTCAGTAAAGTAGAATGATGTTGCCTTCGAATGAAAAAACAAGCCAGACACGTACGGTCCTGTAAAAGGATGTTCGGGCTTTGGCAGGTTCATTCATGAAACAGCATATGATTCAAGCATATATCAGCATTTTCGGGCTATATTTTTGGCTTTTGCCTCCGATCGAAAGTAAGTTGGTTCGACAAGTGGTTTGTTGCTGTACAGTGGCAAAGAACACGCTTGCCTGGCAGCCTGTGCTACTTCGTCCGGTAAAGGGGACGTTTCTGCTTTGGCAGTTCAGGCATCAAATACAACATGGTGATTCATGGTGATTCAAGCTGTTATTTTGCCTCTCTCCTCCGCTTGCAAAGCAGTTGGGGATTGGAAAAAGGTGCGTTGATGTACCAAGCGTGATAATGTCTTTTCCAGCTTGTGCCTCCAACATTTCAAACCCAACTTTGGAAACCTCTCAAGCAGCCTTACGCAAGTGCTGACCTTCAAACGAACGATTTCAGTGGAGGCACTCTTGAGGGGAAAGCTGCAGATGGCGCATGAAGATCACGATCTCTGATGCTTGGGATTGGGCCTTACTTTGTCACGGGACATCTCAAACTTGAGAAACATAGTAACAAGAAGCTACTAGTAGCAAGGACGCTATTAGGTGGAGGCCATCGCAAGTAGGTTGGAGGCCATGGCTACTAGTAGCAAGAAATAGCAAGAAGCTACTATGTCACAGAAAGCAACACATGGGGTGACAAAAACACGGTGCTGTCAAGCTGAGTCAAGGGAACTGTCGGCGATTTGCTCCAGATCAAACTGAACGATAGGATCAAACTGAACCGGATCAAAGGTTGGCGAGCTCTTGCCTCTAGTCCTGGAGGGCCCTGGAATGCTCGCACCGCAGCCCATGATGGAAGACAGCTGGGACGACTACAGCCAAATGGCTGCGAAGAAGGCCAAACTCCGCTCCAAGTCAAGTGACTGAAACCTTGAAAAAGCTTGAACCGGGTGTAACTGCAAGGGATTCCCCCAAATGGGGTTTGCACTTGAATATCGGGCCTTCCCAACCAATGGATTTCGCCTGATTGTGATGTTTGAGGTCGAACAAAGGGGTCTCCCAACCACACACCCAGATCCCTACCAAGTCCCCAAGTGCAGTCACTTTCCGCAGTCACTGGACGCGCAGACGCCGCGCAGCTGTAAACCACGATTGTCTCCACGCCTCCAGGACACATTCGCTGCCTTCCTGCTGGAAAGATGCGAGGGTGGTGCCCTCTGGAGTGAATCATGGTGGTGCCATCTGGTGTTTCTCCACCGCCGATTTCAGGTGGATCGGACCCACGATGCTCGATAGCTTCGATGCGACAATCGAAAACGCTTTCACGTCAGAAACAACGCAGCATTGAAAACAAAAGAGGGTCCCAACAGCGCAAACGGACGATGTGGACTTGATGGAGCCACTGGAGCCTCGATCGTTGGGAGCCACTTTGCTCACGCGTGACCGGTAGGGTTTCCGTGCACCGTTTGGGGCTTTTGTTCACTTTGAACCTTGAGAAACGCATCCTTCAGGCATCCGCTAATGGCGCTCCTTGCTGTCCGCCTCTGCCCAATCAAAGGACAAGCTGGGAGCCTGGGCGGGTTTAGGGGGGGGCTCTGAACAGGCGACGGGTTCTTTTTCGGCCGAACACGTGGTCGCTTTTGCAAGTGAAACATATACCTTTACTGTAAGACACACACACATATATATATATATATTATATACATATCTACACACGCACCTACATATCTCCATCTCCGTGTATCAATCAATCAATCTAATCTAATCTAGTCTATTAACTAATCTGTTTATCTGATCTATAAATCTCACCTTCAAATGGGTGTTCAATAGACATCAAATCCTTTGGAGACCCCGTAAGGAAGGTGCTGGTAATTGCTGGTATATATATATATGTATAACTATATGTACATATATTGACGTATAACAAACACATAACACACACACACACACACACTAAAACACACTATAAACACATAATATAGAGATAGGTACGGGTCCTTGGGGGTACCAAACACTTCCTTTTCATCTGCAACAAGGGTGGTGCAGTGGTTTGGATGGTCAGGGCGCCCTGCGTCACGGGCGGAGTTGGCTGTGACCCTGAACCAAAGCCCATCCTCCCCCTTCGTCTCCCCACGAGTGCAGCCGCTCGCACTGATCGCCTGACATCGGTTTTTGAACGGAAGGGCGGTGAAATGCCCGGCGGAACGGGGCGGGCGTTTGGACCCCTCCCTGAAAGGGATCCAAATGATCCAAGTACTCTACTTAAGTCAGTTTGACGTCATGAAATACTGGACATGGTCGTACAACAAGACTGGAGAGGGCGTCACAGAGCAGGGTTTATATGGCTTTACTGGGTCGGACTGGACTTGTGGTACCTTCTCAGGTTCGGTACGACTGGACCCTCCTGGCACCTACGTCTGAGAAGGTATTTGGATCAGTTTTCTTTCGGTGGAAAAAGGCTTTCGACATGCCAAGCCTCATGGGTTTGTGTTTTGTGGCCTTCTCCAAGCATGTTCGGTGATTCGGGCCCCCTGACATTTCACCCCCCTCAACTCCCCTAATTAGGGCATACTCATGGTATATCTGGTACTCAGTACTCCGGCAAACACCCGAAGACGAGGTACGTACCCCCCACGACCATCGAATCCCTTCGAGGCTCCACACAGGTCTGCGTCGTGGCTCGAAGGCGTGTGCACGCGGCCCTGGTGAGGCGGCCCACCGCTGTGCGGCGGCGTTTTTCTCGCTGCCGTCGCTAGGAGAAACATGCCACAACGTCTCACAGGATGTCAGAGACCCCCGCGGAGCGATGGCCTCGTCGAAATGGTGGTGAATGACTAAAACCGGTCTCCCATGGCAGACGCAACAGTGCCCGGGCCCAAGACTGGTACCCCAAGGCCAATGGGCCTGGAAGAGCTCTGTTGCAAGGTTTCGAGTTTCTACCAGAAGCATCTCCATATAGCCACGAGAGGTGAAGCCATTCAAACGATAGTCCGACCAACACACCACAAATCACAGTAAACTCGGTGAACCAATGTTTTGTTCCATCCATTTTTTTCCTTTTGCCTTGGCAATCCTGAGTTACTTATTATAGATCCGTTATTGCATCAGGTTGTATCATTTTGTACATGATTTCGTAAGAATGCTTCAGCACCGGAAAGAGTCATGCTGCAGTCGAATGCCCCACCACCTCCGCTCGGGCCGCCCCGCCTTTTCCACGGCGCGCCGCATCTCGGCCAAGCACCGCTCTTGACGGCAGGCCCGCTCCACCTCCAGAGCATCACAGCAGGGAACCGCGACACCCAGTGATACTCGAGTGGTGTCGAAGCACTTCCTTCCCAGCGGCATGACGGTACACATTCAGCTGGTGCAACTTACGTAATCCCATCCACCTATTAAAAAAACATGAGGGCCCCCCCCCCTAATAAGAAAACCGGGATTATGGGGAGGCTTTTTTGATAGGTACTCGGGATTATGCATATAGCATGCTGAGCATGCTGTAGGCCAGCTCAATCAACCATATGTCTCTTTGCCTATGGCCCGCCACCCCGGTCCGACGTGAAGGGCCATGCCGGGCTCTGCCTCAGAGTCACTGTCTTCTCCTGGAAAGAAACACCAAGGGTGGAGGTCAGGGTCAGTAGATACCTCGAAGCTGAGTCTTTTGGAGGATCAACTCTCCAAAATGTGGTCTCATGGGCCTGTTCCTATCAAGTGTGCCTTCATACCCCAAACAGTTTCAGCATGTTCTTTTGGCTTTATCTTTTGGTATCAACTTTTGGAATTCCAGAATTCCAACGTTGGTGGTAGAGTTCTCCAGCTGTTTGGGAACGGCGTGTAAAAAACCATAGTTTGAAAACAACAGTTCCTGATTCCGAGGTCACATGTGGAAACACGAAGGGATATGTCATCAGAAAATCCGACAACATGAGGGTACGGCCCCTACTTAGGAGGGTCCATGAGCGTCTGGGTAGGAACGACGTTCCTACACCTTCTTTTGGTACAGATAAATGTGTGCGAATGAGATTATGGTACATATTTTTATAAATCGAGCGCATTTTTGAGAAGGCCAGTTTTTCGAGCACTTTTTTTTTGAAGTCCATGATGGTCCATGATGGTGCATGTTTGCACTGGTTTGCTTGGATTGCACCAGTCTGGGTAGTTTCGCTCGCATCTTGCAGCAATTTTGTTGGCTTGTGGCCACGTTGACTCCTGCACGAGCTGCAATGCCTGCCGGGGAAGGAGGACACTCATCTCTTGGTGATGGTTTTGTTAAAAAAGTTGGTTTCTTGACAGGAGTCAGTTGGGGTGTGGTGAAGCCTGATACCGCGAAGCTGGCATTTTGTCAGATCTTTTACTCGAAGGCTCCAGTTGGATCGGTATATATGTCAATGTGCTGATTGATGCGCGCAGGCTTGACTGTCTGCAAAGTGCCCCTTCCACCTTGAAGTTGCGTGTGTCCATGCATGCTTTAAATTTGTGCACGACAGCTTGCATGCATGGATGTCATCCCTTCATGCACAATCATGCATATGATTCATAGTGCAGAGTTGGCTGGCTCAAAAAAAATGGCACACTTTGAACAGGCCGCCTTACTGGCCACGGCTTGGGCAAATAATGCCGAAGTCAAACAAAGGGCTTTGCATCATTCCATCATGGAAGTGTCCAACAGCAAGAAGCTGAAAAGGGGTAGATTTCTTAGAATCTTTGTGAAGCAGTTTTACCATGTTGTTGTTGCTGGTTGTATTGCATTGAAACCTCCGAGGTGACTTGAAGAACAACAATGTCGCCATTGGATTGGCAGTGAAACACTGCGGTGTCAGGCCTTGCCTTGCAATGTTTGAGCAAGCTGCTCATCAGTTCTTTAGCTTGGCCCTCCCAAGGGGCAAAGCCTTTTGTAGCATCTGGGTGTGATGAATAGGTATAGTGCTTTATGTGCTTTGTGAAGTGGAGTTGGAAAGCAGACCAGCTCTAATCATGCATGCCCTCAATTGCTCTTAAAAGCTTGCCCTTCAGAGCGCTTCCAAGGTATCCGGACCAAAGCTCACGCGAAGCTGGCCATGCGATTGGTGTATGCTTTTGCTCGAGTGGCCAGGTCATGGCTTCAGAGTTCACAATTCTTCATGATCGAGGGGTTAGTTCAAGCAGTTCTGTCTTCATATGTTTCAGGCGACCTCATCGTCCTCGCAATCCTGAAGTCAGAAAAATATATGAAATTGCTGGACTTCCACTGCCAGGCGCAAAAAGGGGCATGAAGTTGTTTGCATAGCAGGAATGTGTCACATTCTGTCACTAAGTTGTTTATGCACTAGGCCCCAAAGAAGATGCAAGTGATGAGAGTGAGAGTGGATCGTCTAGTGTTTCTGACAGTGTTCCTTGGCTCATGCATTCAGAAACTCGCCAACACATCATAACCAATCAATGATTGCGCAAAACATTGCAGAATCCATGCATGCAGAGTTTTGGTGCTTATGTATTAGGAAGAAGATGATGATGCCACCTTGGCGACTTCATCTGCAGCGACTAACAGGGCAAAGAAGAGTGAGCCACCAGTCCCTGCAGAGACTGCGCAGAATGGGGAGGTTTGTCTTGGTGCCTCTTCTTTGGTGGCAACCCCTGTGGATACTGCTGTGCTAGCATCCTCTTCTTTGGTGGCAACCCCTGTGGATAATACTTTAGCAGCAGCCTCTTCTTTGGTGGCAACCCCTGTGGATACTGCTGTGTTAGCAGTGGAAAGTGGGACGACTACGGAATTGACTCCCAAATTGGTGAGGAAGCCTGAGTTGAATAGTGCCGTGTTCCGTTCTCAAGCCAGCCCTGCGAAGGGTAGCAACTTGCATGCATGTGGAGTGCTATTCTACTTGTCAACAATCATAGATCTATGTCTTCTGAAATGTTGCATGCATGCATGCCACACAAAGGCACAGTTCCAGCTGCAAGTCCAGAAGGAGATGCGACAAATTTTGATCCAACATGTCTTTCGTTAAAGAAATCCCATTTGTCAGCTTCTTCCAGGATCAGAAGATTTGGCGGCTGATTCCCATGCAGCCAAGTGTAGCTAGTAGTTGAACCACTTGTAACTTTGTAACATGCATGTTGCAAACTCTATTTTGCAAACTCTGCACTGCACTGGGTTCCTTGGTGTCAGGCAAGCAACTTTTGTTGCTGGAGATGGAAGAATTGGAACTGTTGCTTTTGCTGCAGCAGTCGCAACAGCCACAGAAACCATCAATGCCATTTCAGCCTTTGCCGCCTTGTGTGTGTGCTGCCCTCATGACACGTTATACTTTGCAACCTCCAGCATGCCAATCAATAGTTGTGCTTGTGGTGGTGTGCGATGCTTAGGCATAGATACTGTGGAGACCCAGCAGCCAGAGATGTCAGTATGTTTGGAGACTGTAGCTGGTGAGTTTGTTGCAAAAGAACCTCTGCCATCGTCTTCTGTGGCTACTGGGGGTTTGCAAGTGCCCGTGGATGCAACGCCTGTGAAAACAAGTGTTGTTGTGATAGCAACTCCTGCTGCTCTTGTGATGGAAGCTCCTGCTGATGTGTCAGCAGCTGTGGTGGCTGGTGCGGTTGTGACTCCTGCTCCTGCTCCTGCTGAGCTTGTACCTGGTATGCCTGGACCTGCTGAAGTGGTTGAGATTGAATCTGAGGCTCCGGTGTCTCCTGACAACCAGCTTGGGATTTCTCCAAGTGATGTTGTGATGACGGAAGTTGAACCTGATGATGAGAGTGAGGAGAGTGAGGGGTCTCATCAGGAAGATGATCAGGTGATTGAGGAAGATGCGAAAGACGAGCAGAAGCTTGGGAAGTCGGTGTTGGTGCACAAACTTCGAGATGCTGTGCCCTGCCTTCATAACTGCCAGCTACTCACTTTGACAGTCACATGTACACGCAGTATATAGAGAGCTCTAGTTGGTTTTCATGCGTCACTGCAGGTTGGAGAAGCCCCTTCGGACTGCGGGGAATGGATTTCCAAAGGTAGTGCGATGGGTGCACCGGAGCAAAAGAAACGTGGACGTAAGCCTGGAGCAAAAGCAAAAGCAACAGCAAAAGCAAAGGCAAAAGGCAGAGCCGCAGCAGCGAAAGCCAAACCTAAGTCATCACCACGTGCGCGAGCAAAGGCAAAGGCAAAGGCGAAGGCAAAGGCGAAGGCAAAGCAGGCAGCCAAGTCAAACCCTCGAAGCAGCGGAAGCAGAGCAAAACCAGAAGCAAAGCACACAACAAGAAGTGATGAACAGAAAAAAACTCAACTCTAAGAAGTCATGTGCATATGTAAAGGCTAGGAAGGAGGCACTGGCTGCTGGATTGCCGGATGAAGAGGCAAAAAAACGTGGAAGACAAGTTACTTGTTTGAACAGGGTGCAATTTTTCATGTGTGTTGACTATGCTGCTTTCACCTCCCTAAACAGCTTGCATGACCTCTTGTTGTTCTTTTAGGCTGCTTCGAAGGTGACGACGATCTGAACCAGCCGTGATTTGGGGGTGCAACTTTAAATGTTGCTTGGGTGAACACATGCACATGCATGTGACAATGTGGCACTGTGCCATGATCATCTAGGTTACAAATTTGGCATGCGTGAGAACATGCATGCCTTTCATGAGGCTGTGATTGAAGCTGATGCTCAAAAGATATGCAATGATAGATGGAATGGTTTTATTCTTGGAAACGTCCATGCATGTCTTTGTTTGTATCAGGAGGTACCTTGCGGGCTCCATGGTTAGTTGTTGCAAACCTTACCTCCAAACCTTTATATGTTGTTTTGTGGACGCTGTGCGCAAACTTTTGCATGCATAACAGTTCTGACTGAGCGCATTCATGCATGCATGGACTTAAGCTGCTGTAGCCGTTTTGGTAGCAAACATGGACAAACGCTTGGGGCAAACGGATGAGGAGAGGAAACATGTCTGCTTGGAATGTGAATGTGCAGTTGAGTTCTTGCTGCCTGCAGGAGACCTTTATTCGGGCAAGACTAGCACCTGCAATCATGGGCTCTGCTGTGGCTGCCTCAGGATTTGCAGAAACTCTTCTTCGTATGCTAAAGCTTGACCAATCAGGAGGATCCTCACAACTGGGAGTCAGTTCTACGAATGTTGGGTGCATGGGGCTTGGTGAGACTTGAAGATCAAACGGACAATTGTGGTTGTGAGAAGCACCAGGTGAGCGAGTCTACAATAGCGATCATCTTCGAGGAGTGTTTGAGAGTGTTTGTACTTTTTTTCTGGACCTCGAATGCAGGACCCAAACCTGGCCTCTGTCATGCATGAGTTGGCAAGGGCTATACCAGCACAGGACATACATAGATGATTATGTAGCTTGTTTCACTCATGATATCATCCGGAGTGTTTGCAGGAATCACTCAGTGGATCACGCATGACCTTCCAATTGCAACTGCGTGACAGGCATTCATGCATGTTGAACATGTAAAATCCTCACAGTCATGTATATACTTGTGAGTTTGCAGGCCAGATGATCCAGAACCAGAACCTCTTCCGCCCACTGGGGAAGCTGCTGCGCAATCAGAGGTTCCGATATTCATGCAGCCAACCCCCAAGTTCATGGCCCATGTACCTGTACGACCAACCTCCAAGGCCAAACCAAAGCCAACACACCCTAGCCCTCAGGAACGCGAGCCTCCAAGAGGCAGGACACGGAGTCCCCCACCTGCTGACTTGTTCATAGCAAGGCCTGGGATTCGTCCAAAGAAAAGGCCTGCACCAGTGCAACGGATTCCTCCGACACCTCCCCCATGGCGGCCTGCAGAGAAGTGGTGGCCACCGCCACCGCCGCCGCCACGACCTAGACCACCTTCCCGTCGGTGAGGTGCCATGTGTTGATGATGCATGTATGTGACCACTGTGGACAGTTGTGCAAGGCAGAGACGATGCTATGGCTTTTGAAGATGTCTGGCTAGTGCAGATGCAAAAAACTGCATTCATGCATGCGCATGCTACATTGTTACACTGTCTAACATGCATTGTATGGTAGTTCATTGTTTTGTTGTGGTTGGCGAGGTACAAAAAATGAGCTGGCTGGTGGAAGCCATGATGAGTGGTGCCACCCTCCCGCTGACACCAGATTGTTATGGCCGAATCATTGTAGGCTGATTTGCACACAACTTACTAACTACTAACCTCAGGAAGTTTGCTTCTTCTTGCTCAAGGGTCTGCTGGTTGGTTCACATAGCTCCTTAGATCCTTTGGAGAAAGGATCATGCCTTTTCCAGAGCGTGGCTCACTGGCCTCTTCGTTGATCAGCTGCCATGCACCCAAGGCGGTCTGTGGTTGGCATTTGGGGGTTCTATGGCTCTATGGTGTTCTTCAACCAGTTGTGACTTGTTGTGAGGTGTTGGTCGCATGTGTCCTCATCTCAGAGATGGATAGCTTATCATACATATGAAGCGTTTTCTTCTTGAGGTGCTGTTGATGCAATGGAACTCGCATCTTCCATGGGGAACTGTGGAATATAGCTTTGTAGAGCTGTTCAGTGGTCAAGCCAATGTCTCGCGTGAATGGTGCGAGACTCAAACTGCTACATGCCTTGCATTCTTCATCTTTTCATGTCTGAGTGCTGCCAAGGAAAAAAAGGGGCTTTGCAGTTGCCTCATATGACATTAACTACAGCCAGTCTGCTGGCAAACAACAGATGATGGATTTCCTCTCGCCAGCTGGGTTTGTGTGGCTGTCTTAGTGCATGCATGCTGGAATGTATACTATGTTACCATACCTGTGTGCCATACTGCCCATGTTGTCAGGCTGGCATTGTTTGCGTGCCTGGCACTCAAGCCTGGGTGCATTGCGCTGATGGGACCGGATTGTTCCTCCTGGGGGGCGCCCAATTTAGGGACGAGCCTGCGTTCTGTGCTGAACAACTCTATTGGCTTTCTCAATCGTCCAAATGTGAATGATGGCAACTTGACATGTAGCAGGTTTCTGGGTTGCATGGGGTTCTTTTCGCCAAGCACGGACTTCCTCTGAACTTGTGTTTTCGACATATTTTGTCTAAGGTTAGTTCTTGCATGCCTCTGTGTGTTGGCAACGCACGGGATCTATGTTGTGGAACAACCACGGCAAACTCACTTGTTTGGCCATCATCGATGGCAATGGTTTCAGGAAAAGATTTGCTGGGTGTCTATTCCGCAAAGGGGCACATGCTGTATCCAGGTCATGCATGCATTGAATCAATAAGCTTTGCTTTGTGTGCTGTTGCCCAGGTCTATGTTGCATACTGGTGGATGATGAGCTACAATTCACCAACACCCAAGAGGCAACAAGCCCGCTCAAATTGGGCGATGGTCAGTGGGCTAGATGCCGGCAAACTAGCAAGAGGTGTCATGAGAGAGAAGACAAAGGTGGCGACAACCCGTTTATACCTGAGTTGCAGCATGCATAGGAGTGCGCTGTGTGATCATAAGTCTTTGGATTGCTATGGATTGCTTGTCTCCTAGGTCGCAAGGGTAAAAGCTGGAGTGGAAACCAGAACTTGAAGAGTACAGGGTACATGCCTCAATTGGTCTAGCAGAAGTGGTGTATGCTCACAGGCTTTCCCAAAGTGATTGCCAAGGGTCTACACCCGTGAGTTTGGTCGGCGGCTTCTTGAACTATGGAAAGATGGACCTGAAACTCCTGCACTGCCACTCAGGACTGTTGACATTTGATTGAATAGTGTCATTCGCTTGTGTCACAGGACTCGGTGTGTTTGTGACCAGAAGCTCACAGACAAAGAGCTCTTTGAGGCAATGGACCTTACAGATCCATGGACCGACGCTGATATGATGAGTGTCTTTTCTTATCTCTATTTGCATGAAGCCACGTCTATCCCCAATAGTTGGGCTGAAACGATGGCCCGATTCAACGGTGAGTTGGAAGAAGCCACACTTGCAACTTCTTCTTTGGTACAGCAGTACAATAGCTTAGTCGTGTCTTAACACTGACTACGCTGTGCGCACGGGGAAAATGATAATATATGCTTGCAACAAATGTGTTTTGCACATTTCTCTAGATCTAAGTCCCCAGATCTTCGTGCGAAACGAGCGCGAAAAAAATGCGAAACGGACGCGAAATCCCACGAACAACCGCGAAAAAAAAAAACTGCTCAGTTCTTGTTGAGATTCCTCCACTTTTCTGTGTGTTGTGGGCCATGCATGCATGATAACACTATAGCTAACTAGTATACATTTGTCTCTGTGTAGCCCGTGTCATTTTGAACAAGCTAGTTCGTGATATGAGTAGAGAGACCCTTGCTGCTGGAGCTCGGCTGTTGCACATGGCGACACCCTCTGATGCTGGGTCTTTGGATGATCAAATCAAGGACAGCTGTTGCTTGAAGTTGATCTGGCTAGGTTGGTTCAGGGTCATTCATGGGTATGAGGAGAAAATGAAGCGCATCCAAGAACTCCAAGCAAGGCTTGTTGGTCTTCCGGCGATTGCTCATTCTCCTACAGAGAAGGTACCGGGTGTGCCAAGTTGGGGTCCAAGTGAAATCAGTCATGCATGTAGCTCTAGTCGGTAAGTGGTTGGTGGGCTGTGGTCAAATTGAGGTGATCGTCACTATGCTTCTGAAAATGCTGCTGAATATGTGCCGGGCACTCGCCAGGCATGGATTTATAGTGTATGGAAGGATGCTCAAGTAGCGCAAGTGCACATGCATGGTAGGTGGCTTTAGCTGAAGTCAGTGGCCCTGAGGCAATTTGTGTTGTCAAGTTGATTGATAGTTGTCATGATCCAGCTTGCCAGTGCTGAGAGTTGAAGGCACTGAGAGCCACAAATGCTGCCTTGGTACGTAAGGTGTGGGTCCTATAGATGATCGAAGCTTGTTGACTGTTGTTGCTGGTTCCCGTCTACATCAATTTTGGATACCAGGCTGATGCTGATGCCCGTAGTGCTGAACAAACAGTGGCTTATCCAGGACACTGGGCCATTCCTGAACATGTGGCTAGCGTTTTGTTGTTGCACAAAAGGCATGTTCCATCTATATAGTGTATCGAGACTTCACAAAAGAATGTCAGTATGTCAATGTATACTGGAAGGAGGTTGCGCTGCTGGTGGAGAGGGCTCCGTGTCGGACCTTGATGTGCCACCATCGGGTTCATTGAGTGATCTGGAAAGGCACGTGCTAGCATTACGTTCTGATCAGGAGGAATTGTATGACTTTGCGAAAGAGCTTTATGGTACTCCTATCATTTCCTTGGCTCCAACGTTGGGCGATCCAGGGAAACCATCTCCACCTTGTGAGGTTGAGAAAGCTTCTGAGAATTCACCTCTTGAGGCAGTTCCACCTCCTGTTGCTCCTGAGTTGCCAGCCCCTGGTGAAGAACCACCTGCCTCTCCTGAAAGGACTCCATCAGACCGTGTGCGCAAAATTCTTCAGGCTAACAAGGACAAGAAGGAAGCTTGTGCTGATTCGTTGAGGGCTGCATTGATTGCTCTGGGCCCCCCAGGCTCAAAGTCAAAAGATGAAATGGCTGCAGAGCTGTTGAGTTTGCATGCGCAGCTTCATGAAGCTTTTCCGCCACCTTCGCCTCCAAGAGATGCTTCGAAAGAAGCTATGTCTCCAGTGCGTGTTCCCAGTGTTCCCAGCGTTCCTGCTCCCACCCGGCGTGAATTGCATGGCCTCACTCTCAGAGTTGCACCTGTGGAGCGTGCGCCTGTGGCTCCTGAACCTTCACAGTTGGTACTGCACACTGCTAGTGGTGAGCTGGTAACCCCAGAAGATTTCCAGAAGATTCCCAATGGGCCTGAAGACTCCCAGGTGCCAGCCGCAGTTGTCAATGAGGGTCAAGATCCCCAGGTGCCCCAAGATCCCCAGCTGGGTATCACTGAACAGTCATCCAGTGCAGAAGTGGCAACCCGGCGGAACAATGTCATGAAGCAACTGGAAGAGCTCAGGCACACGTGGGTTTAAATTATAGAGTAAAACTGACTGTGTACATGCATGGTACCTGGAGTGCTTTGGTGTCGAGTTGTTTGATGCTTTGTTAGTGGAGTGAATGCAGCATGCAGGGATGGAAAACGGCCTGGGTCATATGACAAGATTGACCACAAGCTGTTTGGTCTGCAAAAAATTAGGAACTGCACATGCTTATTATATATGTTTTGTTGCATGTGTGAAAGCGCCTGGTCTCTTTTTAGGCTCAGCCGGCATGTGCAGAAAGAGAATACAAAGGAGCTGCTAGATGCATGGAAGTGCAAAGAAACACGTATCTTGACAGTATAAGTGTCTAAGTCTAAGTGTCAGGAAGTCCATGAATGACTCCAAACATGTGGTGACCAACAAGGTGCCAAAATGAAGGAAACCTTCCTTGCGACTGGCTCCCTCAAGGAGGTCACTCTTTTTGTGAAAAGGATGCAGTCGAAGAGCGTGAAGGATACCGATAAGGAAAAGCCTGTGACCAAAACCATGCTCAAGGAAGAGTGGAAGTGGGATGAGTGGGGTCCTCATATTGTATACGATCTATGAAACGCGTGATCTGTGTTTGAAGTTGTTTCTCCTTTGTTTGTGGGTGTTTGTGATATGTGGACTCGTTGCTCAGTACTATGATTGAAAACGCTTGGAAGTGGGCAGCACAACGAAACCTGATCAAGAAGAATGAAATCAACGGGGCGGAGTATGCGACATTGCCTGTAGACTCTGAGAAGGTGACCTGTAATGAAAGTTCTCAGAGCATTTCCTTTGAGTCTGGGACAACTTTTCAGGAGCTCTTTGTATGTGAAGTGCATTCGACATGCATGGGTGGACCTGCAATATACCTGTCAACTCATTGTGGGCTGAATAGGATGACAGTGGGAGCATCATGGACCAGATGGAGGTTGACAGCTCCACCGGTAGTGGTGGTGACCGTGGTGGGGGATTGCCAATTGAGCCGCTGCTTGTGTCCCTGAGTCTGCCAATTGAGTCTGCAGTTTTTCCGCTGCTGTGTAATCAACAAGACATAGGCCTTTTGAGGTACAGTGTTGGTCGTTTTTTGCCAGCTCTTCCTTGCAGGAAGGGGCCAGTGGAACGCATCTCGTTTCCCACACTGTCGCAAACCCAGAGCCCATTCATGCAGCTTGGTCAGTTCCTGCATCTTCTTGGAAAGAAGATTGATGCAGCTCAAAACCACAAGGCTGGTTTCCTACTAGCCGACCATGTAGATGAATCATTTGTTTTGGAGCAGTAGACGGATTTGTGTTTGTAGGAGAAGTTGGAGCCGTACAAGTCAACATGCAAGAAGGCTGATGAGTCTTCTCCTCAATGTTCTTAGCATGATATGCCAAACATGACCCAGCCACATGAGTTGGCTGAGGTTGTCAACTGGGATTGATTCTCCTTTGGAGAAGCTCCGCAATTTGAACAAGGAGCTGATAGATATGCAGGCTGTTGCGATGGCAAATGCGCCGACAAAGCTGACCTGGCATGTTTCTTTCTAAGTATGCTCGCTTTGGTGCAAAGGCTTTTGTTTAGTCCAACTTTTGCTGCTTGATCATTCTAGCTAAACATTGGTGCCAGGGAGGACAAGGACAAGTTGGTCAACATGTTCATCGAAGTCAGCAAGAACGACACCATGATGAACAACTGGGTGGGACGTGCGAAGTCATGACCCAAACATCCAGGGTCCTCTGGTGAATCAGTTGTATGGATTCCTTCTCAGTCCTGAGGTCATACAAGCCGCCATTGACCGATGAGGAGAAGGCTGCTAGGTCCAAGAGAAAGCGCAAAAGCAAAAAGGACAAAGTCAAGAGTGAGGATGAGTCAGAGACAGAGTGCTTTGGATGCACACACGCAACATGCATGCATATGCGGCCGTCGAAGTTGTTTGGAAAACCTGCAAGGAAAAAGCAGAAGAAGTGATGCAGCATGTGATTTTGATGAGCGGGCAGTGTCTATTTTGTTCTCGGGGTTTTGGTTTAATGCCAATCTAATGGATTGGATGTCAAGCGCGGTGAGATGGGACGTCACTCATGGAGATTCAAAAGCTGACATGCATGATCACTTAGTTGTTTGATGTTCATTCATGCCTGGCAAACCTATCCCAGCTTCATGCATGGATTGAAAAGAGTCTGTTGCAGAAGTGATTATACTTTTCCATGTGTGCATGTCGTGTGCTTGCGCAGGTGTTGATCTTGTTGCAGATTCGGCTGGAGAGACAGGCTTGAAGATTTGATGTCAAAATCTTACACCCTTAATTGGATATATATGTATAATCATGCATGAATGTCAGGAAATGCTGACCAAGATCAGCCAGAAGATTCTGGTGACCAAGAAGCAGAACTTCTGGAAAGACTTCTGGAACATTTTGAGACAGGGGTCTCTCCCTTAGTGATTGTGGAACCTGTGGAGGGGCAGCTAACACTAATATTGTGGTCTGAGGCAGACAGTGCCCGCACGTGTGTGTCAGCATGTCAGCTGACAAGCAAATTCCGAAGACCTGATGGACGCTCGATGCTTAGGGTCCAACTGAACGATTAAAGTAAGCTCATGGGTTTCTGAGGTCGGTCAGATGTCCTCCAGCAGATCGGAAGCTGGAGCAATCCAGGAAACTGGTCTCGAAACCTTCATAGACTGATCATGCGCTATGGCTTGTCATTGCATGTCAAGCTATCAAGTGTACAATGTCCTTGCTACTTCCACAATGCTACTTCAAGTGTTCCATGGCCAGTGATGCTTTTATCGTCCTGGCTTGATGTGATCTTTGCAAAGACTCGTGGAGCACTCATCTTGAATGGGTTCTCCGTGGATGACAAGGCGCATGAGCTCGCTCTTTCGAGCTATTGGCAGCTTTACAAAGCTGTTGCTCCAGAACATGCATGTTTCAGCCACCACGGCAACAGGTTGCACCGAGTAATCCCCTTTATGTACCATGGGGATGAAGGGCGCGGCAAATTGAAACGGGCAGTATTGGTTACTTCTTATGTGGCAGCCTTGGCAGCTGTTGGAAAGCCTTTTGGGCATTCATTCTTGTCTCACTTTTTGTGTACGCTCTTCCCGGGTGAACGCTATGCCATTGGCGATGATGGGGTGGAGTCGCTCGAGAGCATCCATGCTATGGTCGCAAAAGACCTCAACGATTTGTTCAACAATGGATTTGAAGCTCTGGCCTTATGTCCTGATTTATGGTGAGTGATGAGCGTGACATAAACATGTGCATGTGCAAATATGTGCAATATTGTCCAAACATGTCCAATATTGTGCTTGCATGTGAGGTGGTCAAGGCTGATGGAACCACCACTCGCATGTATATTGCCATGGTTGGGGTGCGTGGGGATTGGCCATGGCAACGTGTCTTGTTTGCATGCAAGTTCTGCAGAACTTTATTTGCAACATGCTGTGGGTAGTATGTGTGCTCACACTTTGAGGTAAATGTCACTTGCTCGACAGTGGGTTCACCAGCAAGAGAGTTTGTCACCTCTGCAGCGGTCAGGCTTGCTGGCAGCATGAATGTAGCAAGATTGAATGGAACGGTTAATAAGACTTTTGATGCAGGCATGGTGGAGGACTGACTTGAGCGCTCCATGGCGGTCACACCGTCCGGGGTCTGACCCTACCAAAGCACCTTCAGCTCTAAGTGCTGTGCCAGGGTGCCGGTATGATGATGCATGCCCTGACCAAGCCCATACTTGGCATCTAGGAGTAGGACAACACCTATGCGGATCGCTGATAGCAGCTCGGGCTTGCGTGCTGATGTTTGAGAATGCAAGAGTAGTTGCAACGCAGTTCCGCACGAGGGTTGATCTGAGGTGCTTTTAGCATGCAGGTTGCGCTGGTGGGGAGGAACCAAGATTGAAGAGAGCTTGTCCTTGGCATTTGCCAACTTTGATTCGTGGCGCCGCCAGAAACATTTGAAGTGCACCGTAACCACCTTTGACTTGACAAAGACCTTCAAGTGCACTTCGCTTCAAAGTTGCACTAAATTGGAAGTGACATTTGACTTCAATAGGATGTGGTTTTTCATTTGATCCTTGTGAGGCTGTCAAGCTGGCCTAAGTTTGGTGGCAAGGGATTTGACACAACTTGTTTGTTGAAATGGCTTCATTGGGTTCTTTGCAGTGGGCCTGCTCCAGCCACTGTGTTTTGGATTGTATTATGCGCGTGTGTGTGTGTAGCCTGTGTCTAATCCTGAAGACTCACACTGTGAAGCTAGGTGGATCTTGAGTTGCTCCATCTCATGCGGTGGACAATGAGTGCAGTTGATGAGTACTTCCATGGCATCAACGTCAAAGGACGCCGATGGATTCCATCCCCAGAAGCAGCGAAGTTGTCGCAGCATTGTCACAACATGACAGAGCCTAGGTTGAGCTGATAGTGGTTCGAGTGCCTGTTATAACGCAATCTATACTCTATACCCAATATAGCTCTTTTCAGGAAGGATACATTGGCCTGGCAGCGTGTTGCAAAGCACGTGGATGGAATCTGTTCAAGCGCACCCCCAAGCTGCATATGGAGCAAGAAATTGGGTGACATGTTGGCAGCTAGTGTCTTATCTTGTTGTGAGGTTCTAGTGCTGTTTTGGTTCTATGCAAGCCCTTGAAACTGCAGGCTATTTATCGAAGATCAACTTGCCAGGGGAGCTTTGATGGTCTACAGCCCTCAATGCCACTTTGCAAATGGTTTTCATGCATGTGTGCACACATGTGTGGTGAGGCAGGCAATTGTATGTTTTGCAAACATACTGCATGTGAACCAAGTCTTTTGGTTGTGCAAGCCGGATCTTAGGTTTTGCAACCTGGGTAGATGAAGATTACATTGGAAGAGTTGGAAGCTCATATCTTCGATTATATAGGTCTTCTTTGCTCATTGTTTTGCATCTCTGAGGTGTGTAGAATGAGCAGGCGATGTCATAGCTGGTTGATTTGCATCAGAACGATGCGACGCGCTCTCCTGCATTACAAACGCAAGTGGAACAGGTGGTTGAAAATATGTGCATGAGTGCTGGGATGGGGCTAGAATGGTTGAAGGCAAGTTGTGGTACATGATATCCATGAATGATGGGAGAACAAAAAAAGATCGAGCAACTTTTTTTTTGAGACCTTGAATCGTGCAAGTTTTTTCAAAGCGAGCAGAAATAAAGTGGGACACATTTTTGTGTACCAAATGATGCTATAGGTTGTTCCTTTTGACACGAATCATGTTCTATTAATTCCTACGTACATCCAAATTCCTGAAGTATTGAACACCATGTCGATGAGAAACAGTTTCATGGACCATGCACCGAACAAATGAAACATTCCCTAGTGCTAATTTGCTAGAATTATAAAAAAACCTTTCATATGGTAAGGCCATAATCCGTGCTTTAAAAAAAGGCAAAAAAGTCAACTGGAAAAGTCAAAGTCAAAAAAAAAGTCAAAAAAAGTCAACCATAGACCACAGCTCGAAGAAGTAAAAAAAAAGAAGTCAAAAACAAGTCGAAAAAAAATCAAAAAACGTCAAAACTGTGGCTCTTCGCCTTGGCGGAATTACTGGAGTCAAGAAAAGTCAAAAAAAAGTCAAAAAAGTCAACCGTAGACCACAGCTCGAAAAAGTTAAAAAAAAGTCAAAACAAAATCGAAAAAAAGGTCGTCAAAAAAAGTCGAACAAAAGTCAAAAAGAAGTCAAAAAAAAGTCGAAAAACTGTCGAAAAAGGTCGGATCTGGGCAAATTGACATTTTTTGACTTTCTGAAATTTGCTGATTTGACCTTTTTTTGACTTTGACTTTTGGGATTGACGTTTTTTTGACTTTTTTTTAATTAGAAAACAGGCTCTTTCCAATGCAAGGTTTTTGTATTGCTAGAACACTTTGATGTCAAATCTCATGGATGGGAAATGCCAATGCAGAGAAAGAGTGCGGACAAAGGACAGCAGGACAAGGTTCAGGACAAGGACGGCACAAGCTTCAGGGGCGCGGCCGGGCAGACCGTGGCCAGCGTGTTTCTTTTCTAAGAGAGAACCCCAAGCCGTAAACGTTTTTTGTTGGTAAAAAGGAGGTCAAGAACGGGTTCTTCTTCTTGCCTTGTTGAGGTTCACAGGGTCCACAGGGCCTGGTTCAACCCCACGGACAGGAACACACGGGTTAGGACATGGCGGCGGCACCAGGGAACCCGTTGGAGGTTTTTTTTCCGAAGATGAGCGGAATGGACGAACTACAGGAGGTCAACCAACATCAGCGTCTAGAGCTCCCGGGTAGCTAGATCCGAATTCGGCCCTCTTAGTACCCTCTTAGACTCTTAGCCCTTCAGATGTCTGTTTGTGCAAATCATTGCAAATCTATCTAAGTCTAAACTGAAAGCCATTGTAGATGGGAGAAAGGTACTGAGAAAGGTATGAAACAGCAATACACTGCCTGAAGAAAAATCTGGAAAATGGAACACCTCCTGTTTGGTCTTCTCCGGAAAACTCCTGGTCCGAGTCTTCCAGGCGCGAAGGACGACCCAGGCCGTGCCTGCAGTGTTCTTCTTCCGGACCTCGGAAAGAGACAGACACCGACGCTCGAACGGCCATGGCTCTGATGTACGAAGTCTTCCTTCCCAGGGGAGCCACGGGTGCCCGTGTGCCTCGTCCCATCCAGGGGCTGTGGAGGTGACGTTGGAGAAAACCCCGACGGCACCCTCCATGGAGGGATAGCACCCGTGCCTCCATGAAACTCTGGTCCTTGCAGTTTGTTTCTCTGTTTTCGTTACTCTTGGCAACTTTTGCTTTCTCTTTCTCCCCCTCTTTCGATCAATCCATCCATGATATATATATATATATATCTACTTATACATCTGTTATTGATGTATCCACGTATCTTTTGGTGTTTCGTTCCTTCTCTGTACCTGTATCAAGTATCTAGGTCTTTTTGATGCAATTATTTAAATGTGTCTTTGTGTCTGTGATTGCCCCCCTATGTTTTGATAGTTTGGTAATACTTTGTAATCTTTTTACCTTGAAGGACCTACTTCATCCTCTTACCTTTTTATCTCTAGTTGGACCCTCTGCTGAAAAACAACGACATTGACCATCAGGAACTAAGCTGCTGGCAGGCCAAGGGACCTGGGAAAGGCTGCAAAAGAAAGCAACAGGAACTAGGCTCGAAATGACACCGCACTCGATGGATTGGTTTAAGGGAAACATCTACAGGAAACCCATGGCTTTCACCCCCAAATTGTTGCTTTTTGGTGATCATTTAAACCGATTCTGGGATGCACGCTTGCATGTGTTCAACCCATTCCAGCGCTTTGCCTCAAGAATGACCCGAACAAGGGAACCCTTTAAACATCTGCACATCGCCGACGAACGATCTACGGCCTTGACAGAGCCCCCGAGCCATCGGCGGATGAGCCAGGGCAGTAGATCGCTTTTGTAGAGGAACATGGGTCAAGAGTAGGGCCATCGGTCATCTAAATCCATGACTCTTGACGGAGGATGTGTTCTTTCCTTTTTTGGCGCCCCCAAAAAACCGACACATCTCTGCCCACCTCCTCGGCATAAATAATCCGCCGTGGCACGGAGGTCGCCTGGTGTTTGGTGTCCAGGTGGTGCCCATGAGGTGCTGGGTGCTCCAGGTGAAACCCTCCAGATGTTGTGTTATGGGAAGCACTCAAACTTTTCCAACACCACTGATATATTCCAGCACTCAAAACGTCTGCATCTGAAGGGGCACAACTTGTGCATCTAGTCTTCTAGTCTAGTCACTATAGTCGTGAAGTCATAGGCCTGGAATTTCTGGTTGACGCATTCCTTCTCACTTGGAGTCCACTTTTCCTATCATCAGCAAATTTCTTGGGATCTGCGAGTGACACTTAGAGACTTGGCGCAGAGCTATGCGCAGGGCGTACAACTTTTGCACCAAGAATCCCTGGTGAAGAGGACCGCTCTTGGATAAAGACAGCACTTACAGTAGTTTTGAGACTTTACAAGCTCGCTTCAGTCCATACTTTCATAATAAAGAAAAAAAATAATAGTAATAGGAAGAACAACCCACCGCACCGCCAGCCGGAACACATAGGGCATGTTGACTGTTGAAGTCCTGACTCCTGACTATGTCTTACTTGTCCTACAAACAAGATACAAACAAGAACTCCAGGGCTGACTGAGGAAGCTTTGTGAAAGGTTCCTGTCCTCTTTGAAACGCACGGCCCACAAGTCGCAAATCAAACTTCCAAACAGCTTGCGCTAACTGGGGATGATCGGAAGACCCCCCATGCACCATCCTGTTCCGAACACGGCGTTCCGGACCCAGCCCTTCGTGTTTCAACACAAGACCCCAAAGACCCCAAAGACGCTTTGACAGGGCTTTCTGAGTAGATGGCACTGGCACCCCAAGATATCTTTTGGGGCCCATCTAAACCACCAAACTTGGGGTCTGTGGCAATGGGATCTTGTGCCGAGGCTCGGGTACCTCAATTTCTGGAACCAACAGGTCTGACAGAAGAACGTTGATGACCAGAGTTTTTTGGCTTCCCAAATGAGGTACACGGCAGATCTTAATATATATATATATGTAAAAATGCCGCCCCGCAGCTAGAAATGAAATTTATGAACATATATATCCTGCCACTAACATCCACTAACCACACCATGAGCTTGGAACCAATACCTGACCCCTCAGTTTCCGTCTGTTCATATTTGTGGAACAGATGCTTCATTAACGCTTCGCCGGGTAGTAACCACTCCATACGATCCCGTTCGCGTCCGCGCCTTGCGGCGTGTCCGAAGCACTCCATCACCACGCCTGCCAAGGGCTGTACCGATCGAACGTAGCACAGGTTAATCGTGCGAACGTGCGAACGAAGGACATAGGACCTATGCGTTGGGTCTATCCTATTACCAAAGCCCAGTGGATGATGGTTAGTAAAGGCTTGTTCCAAAATTGTTTACTGACTGTTACAGGCACTAGGACAGACCCAAAACATGTGCCAGAAGAATCCAGAAGCAAGCGTTCTGCGACGGGGCCAGACTTGGCAGCACAATGGTCAGGATTCTGAGCACCAGGAATTGGAATCCATACAGCTCAACAACAGAAGCAACATATTCTGCGACCATTCTCCACAAAACTGAGACGAACTTGCTGTGGATTTGGGCTCGAAACTCCCCATAAGCCACCAAGCTCGAACACCTCAACATCTCGATTTCTTGTGGCAACTTTCTTGCACAGCTATCTTACATTCAGCTCAGTGCCCCCCCCCAAAAAAACAGACACCTGCACTGCGTATCGTCAGGTCCGGTTTGACGCTCCCCTGCATCTCCGTCCGCCCTCCGTCCCTTTTTGCATGTCGCCGGCCGCCGGCCGTCGACCCTTCTCCTTGGCCGGTCGGGGAACTCGGCCGTACGAGTCCAGAGAGTTCGAGACCATCCGTCCGAGGGAGGTCGCCGGGACGGGGTCGCGGGACGGGGTCGCGGATCCGTCGTGTCTTTTGGGACGATCCGACCTGCGAACGCAGGAGGACCAAGACTGTCTTCCTTGAGGGACCAGTTTCATGCCGATCCACGCTTCGCGGTCCGTTTTTTCTTTTTTTTCAGGAGTGCACATGATCGTAGAATCCGAGCAAGATGGGCATCACTGGACAAGCGACGAATCGACGGATACTGTGTTCCGAGGTATCTTCCAAACACCAGCTGCCTTCTTCACTTCACACATGCCGACAAGTTGCATGAGACCAGCTGCGAGAAATCCTGCCAAGTCACACGGCCAACTACATGGATCATGGATCAATATGATTAAAACACACACCATGAAAGAAAGCACCACAAATTGATCCACATGAAGCAACAGCGATCCAAATCAGAAAACAAACAAACATTGGACCACCAAATGAAGAGAAAACACACATCAGACCATGTGGGGTGTGTAGCTCAAAGTAGGAAGACCGGATCCGACCCCCTTTCGGCACGGATCCGACCGACCCCCTTTCGGTTCAGACCCAGCTCCAAACAAAGCAACAGAGACGAGGGTGAATACATGTACACGGACGACTTAATCAACAAACATCTTCAAAAAGCAACTCTATATAATAGGTACAAATTGGACGACTAGTTTCCTCCAAGAGAACCAACCTGTTTGCCAAACACATCTTACTTCACCGAGCTGACAGCGCTTCGATTCGCCTCGGAAAATCGGCACTTTGGCCATGCTCGAGGCTCATCGGACCTGGTCCACCAGATGCAAGAAAGGACAGTACCCAGGCCCAGCTCGGTCGGGAAAACACACACAAAACATATACAGTAAACAAACATCACACACACATATATACTGTATATATAATCCAAGAGCGTTGTCTCTTTTTCTAAATAACTTTTGGATCACACCAGCCAATTCTTGCAGCCCTAAGGCAGGTCTGAACGTATTTGAAACTGCACCATTCTTTCTCTACCAAGCTGAGATGACAGCCACAGAATCTAGAACTTTGCCTGACACCTTGTTTCCGGACGAGGCACTGATGTATGTCCATGGGCAGCTTGGTCTGCCGCCAGCCAAACAAATCCTCACAGCCGGGTCTCGTGGGAATGGTCGAGGGAGATAGCCCGGTGTCAATTGCAGCAGTTTTCAGAGTAGATGACACAATCCATCACAATCTCCCATTCTGGTGATATGCTGTATATGGACCCCCATCTGTTCAGGACATCTTGGGTTTTTTTGTGCCATCTACTCTGAAATTGTAAACCAAGATGGGTTGATAGAAGAATGGTCGAGATCAACGCCACCAGGACAACCAGGCCAGATCGGATGCGTTGAAGCGTTGAAGATCGGATGCCTTTGAAGGCCGGTTCGCCTGCTGTAGACTCTTGATGACTGGGTGGCTTGCCTCGTCCCATGGAGCTGAGTGGATATGAATGGATGTTTTGGGCACCCACTTGGGCACCTCTATCCTCCTGGCCCTTTCATTGGGAATGCGACACCTTTTGCATATGGGAGGCTTATGGAGGTTTGATCCTGTTTGATCCATCAAGAGTCGACTCGGAGGTCGCGACCAGGGTCCGACTTCACCTTTCGCAGGCGAGCTGAGTCGTGTTCCGAAGTCGTGAGCCTTCTGAGCACTCCATGATGCCATGATCCCACCCCCAGACATGACAAATAGGACTGAGATTTTTGGCCGATCAATTGACCCCTGAAAGCCACCCCAACTGAGCATGGCACTTCCCAGATGGCGGTCGTGTCTGGAACTAGTTTCGATTCGATGAATTCGATGAAGACATCATATGTCTGGAACTTGAGTGACCCCTGGTGGTAGTTTATTGTAGAGGATCCTCCTTTTGTTTCATTTGTTTGAGAGGAGGGGGGGGACCCCCTTTACTAATCAAGATCCAACATTACCTTAGAAACATGGTACAAATAGAATGTCCCAAGCACCTTAGAGAAACATGTTCTAACTTGGAGAATCACCGAAAAACATCTGACCTTTTCCATCCTCTCAACCAAGTCGGACCGGTCTTTTGTTACATCACATCTCGACTTCCTAAGGCGGCCCCTGCAGCACCGTCCTCAGAAGCTGTGCAGCACCTCGATGTGCCGAACGCCGGACGCCGGGGACCGTCTCTCCACGAAAACAGTCGCCGTCTCCCAGCGACATGAGGTGCTGGCACGTGGTAGAGCTCCGGTGAGCGTTTCGCAAGCACATCCAAATGGTCACCTAGGCCGGGCCGTTGCGCGGAACGCCGCGGCGAGGCATTTGTGGCTTCGACTTCTGAAAGAACGTGGGGGTGAGCCACCCCGCCTGCGATTGGCGATTGACAAAGCAAGTTGTTCTAGGATCAAGGCCCATCATCTTGCAATGAGCTTGCCTGCCCAAGAATCTCTCAGAATATCATGTCATTTGTCGTCATTGATCCCTTTGGCTTGTCAAGCTGGCCGCTGCAAACTGCTGGAAAACACAGGCTTACTCAGCCTTCTCTGAAGCTCCACAATGATCTGCTCCTCTACACCGTAGCGACACCAAATCCCCTGCAAGCAAAGGGGGCGATGCATGGCGATGCATGGCGATACATGTTCTCCGAGCACGGAACCCCAAAGCGACACTTTGTTCTTCACCTTTTTTCAAATGAACACATTTGGTCCATTCTTTTTTCTTTTCTCTTGCTTCTCTGAAGTCTCCCATCTAAAGGTGCATCTTTCGTGTGGTTGGGGAAACAACCAAATTGAAACTGGGCGGATGTCGGTTGCAGGACTGAATCTAGGTTTCGGAACGGGAAAAACTGTATGTCGTCCAGGTCCCAGGTAGCTGAGTTTGGCAAGCACGCCCACAAAACCCATTTTCTTCCAACTCAAGCCTCCCCCCATGGTAGTCAACGAATTATGCGAAGACTTGTACTTTCGAACAGGTACACATTTACGACTGTCAAATAGAAGCTGAGTCTAAGACTGAAAGACTATCTTCACTTCGGAGACCGTGCCGGACCAACACGTCGCCCACCTGCCCATAGCGCATGAGAGGGATCGGCTCGCCTGCGAGCAACAGGGGTGTTCTTCGCAGAAGGCAACATGTCACATGTCATGTCTACTAAATTTGCCATTACAGTATTTGGTCCCTTTTCTTCCTATATATAGCTATAGTAGGTCATGAGTCATGCGTAATACATCGTATATACTACTTTAAGTCATTGACAGCAACATCGAAGTACAACGTCTCCCAAGCAGATCTCAAAAACATCGGGTCCCGGTCCGATGCTTTGGTGACGCGCCTCCGATGTATTCACCGGCCAAGATGGTTTGGGAGCCGAGGCGGCCAGGACTGTCCAACCTGAGACGGCGAGTCTTTCGTCCGCTGGAGCGACACGTCCGGAGGGAACTGGGGCGTGGGGCGAGACCTGTGAGGGATAAGGACGCTTTAAAAAGGTGGGAAACCAGCGGGAACTGAGTTTTTTTTTCCAGACATCACTGGAAGTGGAGCAAGAACATGTTCTTTTGGTACAACGACAATTGTTCGTAAAGACCATGAAGGAACCATATTTATTCATCCTTCGAGGTAGCGAATCTTGGAGAGGACAGGGAAGAGTATCGGTCAACGCTTGGGCGTGTCCTGAGACGAGCGCCACGATCAAGAACATGGAAGTAAATTGGGGGTTATCCGAGAAAAAGATAGAAACAGTGCATGCGCGTTTCATGTATTTTCATGCCTGCTTGGACGTTTCATCCAAATTCATCCAAAGTTTTGTTACTGAGCGGACGCCGCCTCCCACCAGTCGTAGAATACATGCTTTTCGGCGCTGACTAAGTCAAAACTCGGTCATCCGCGCCTGTTCACTGAGACTAAGTGGAAGCGGTTCTCCGTGGCGCCTGAGGCGGAGTTCGTGGTTTTGGACGCCACGGAGTGGTTGGAAGGGGTGCTGTTGGCCCTGAAAAAACATCCGGAGTGACCCGTGAGTGACCTCTAAATTCGGACACAAAATTCCGTCCCAAAAGATGTTGTCCAGTTTGGGCTCCAATGCTCAACAATCACATCACATGGTACGTCTTTGGTCGAACCTTTCGAGCCAAATGACCTGTTTGGGTGAACGTTTCGACCACATGCCGGGCTCACGTTCAGTGGCTGCCATCTCGCCAGCATCTGACACGTCCCAGTCTGCACAATGTAGGACCACCTTCGGGGGGGTCGCTTATAGGTCCGGCCGACTGAAGCGAAACGAAAGAGCCCCTTGAAGTGGATCGGGATGCCTGGAATTCCAAGCTCAGGTTTTTCAGTGCATCTTTGCCGAAGTTCAACCAGAAGACCTTGGAGAAGCAGCTTCAGTTCAAACATGTTGAAACATGTTCAAAAGATGTGCGTTTCTTTTCCTGAGACTATTTGGGGCTAGGAGATCTTCATGTGTCGCCCTCAAAGGGTGAGGTGAGCTTGAGCGAGTCTCATGTGGGGAAACCACGACCTCCCGAAAAAGAATGACGTCTTTGGATCAGCAGGACGTCTTTGGTTTAAGTGCATTTTTTTTCCCAAGAACAAATCAGTCGCCAAAAGATAGCGGCAAAACACGGCTCAATTTGAGCAAGTCAATGGACTCTGTAAGCCCTAGTCAATGGAGAAAGCATGGTCTTCTCTTCCACGACAGTCAGGTTTGCTGAGCAATCCTCGCCTATTCCCATCATGAAAAGATTGCACGCATACTACCAATATCTACCAACCCAAGCAGCAAACCCAACTGATTCCATCCAAGTATATATGAGGTTCTTATCCGCTTGTCCTTTTGCCAGGGATTTCTGGAATCATGTTTCCGGGTTTTTTAGCATTTCTTCCTCGGGAAGAGTTTAGCCAATTGCATACTTCCCAACCAGCGGCAACCGTTATTTCATGTTTTTTCCTTCAACATCTGCAACCGATTGCAAACATATTCCTATCATTTCTATTTTTTTGAACGCAGCTCTCCCAAATGCCAAAGACAGATCCTTCAGGGCGTCAGCCCTGACGGATGAGGGTGCCTCAGCCCCTGCCAGCGCCAAGCAACGGGCCAGTTCGGGGCTCCAGACCTGAGGGTTGAGTGATGAGCTCACCCGAGCTCTCGAAGACGAAACATATCGAACTAGACTCTTAGAACTACTCTTAGACTCTTGATTAATGACCCACCAATGTGAAGAGGACTTCCAGCTCGGGGGGGTTCATTCGGGTTCATTCGTCAAGAGCGTACACTCCCGTGTCGGTCATGATTACATGGAACAGTTCGGCCCGGGTCTGCTCAGCTTCCATGATTCTCGGAGGGAGGGTGAACCTGGCAATTCTTGGGCTTGGTCCCCAACACATATGCCCTAATACATATGCCCCTACCTCCAAATGGACCATAGCACCAGGGGAGTCTCAAGTCTCTCTAAAGTGACCATGCTTGGGGGGCTCCCCAAACCTGAACACGGTGGAACATGTAGAAATATCAGATGATTTATCTGGTTTGATTTGTTGAAACATATCCATTCTTTTTGTCCAAAGCATGCAAGCAGCCCAAACTATCTCCGCCTGTACAAGACCCTTCGAAACATATCCTTTCAGGAACTAGACATTCTCTGCCAATTGGATCAATTGGCACCGGCCAAGCCCTGCGGTGCCAAGCTGAGGCGCCTCGTCGGCCATCATCATGGCCACCCGGCCTAAGGCCTCACTAAACACGACCAAAACATCGGGCAGTCTCTCTCAAGCAGCAGGCTGCGCTAGGGTGCTAGGCTTAGCTCCCTCCAGATCATCCAACAAATGGTTAACAGGGTTGGGCAGCCTTCTGGTTTACACTGTTCAAACTAAGGCTCGGTTTAAACGCATATGTTTAAACAAGTGCATGTTCAAACCAAAGAGTGGATGGGCAGGTATATGGTCTATGGACTAAAGTCTATGTCTATATGTCGATCGTTAGTACTGTAGTCCTATATATATAGTCTATAACAACTGCTCAGCATGCTTGCCAAACTTGTTGGACGCTTGCTTTAGAAGATCACTTGTTGGGCAAGGAGAACCAACGGTGACTCATGATGAGCTAATGGACGTGGCGCGGGTTTTGCATGAGCGGCTGTTCCAGGAGTTCTGAATCAGAACACCGTTTAAACAAATGGTGATTAAGCAAGTTTAAATAGGGATTGGTTAAACGAATGGTGTTTAAACGTGTTTAAGCAGCTTTGGTTTAAACTGGGTTGATTCCCGGTTCCACCAGTTCTACTAAAGGAGTACCTCGAGTACTAAGGGAGAGGCGCTTTGGCACCATCTTGATCTAGCAAAATGGCCACGCAGCGAACAAATAATGAATCAGCTCAATCAGAAATCATCTGATTGTCGTCGTCCTCCTCCTCCTCCTCCTCATCATCAAAACCTGTTTAAACATATGGTTTAAACACAGCAACCCCCAAAGCCGCTGTAACCGTGTTTAAACAGTTTACCGTTTAAACGGTTTAACTTAACGTTTACACGTTTAATTGACCCGACACTGGTGGGAACATGGTTGCAAACGCTTGAGACGCGTCTGACGCATGACGCATGGGATGACATGGGATGACCACGCCTATTTTTCAGAAGGCACGTACACTCCCTGCAAGAATCATATGGTGGAAATGGAGAGCATGGCCCGCGAGTTCGAATGACCATTGTCCAAATACTAACAGGTGGTGAACTCCACTTCCATGTTAGTGACTTAGAGATGCATATATCTACATATAGTATCACGGGTATCACAACCCCACCAGTACGATGCAAGCATCCGAGAGCGTCCGCTTTCGAATAAATAACGCCAGACTTGAGCATGCAACACACCTTACGATGCCGCTGTGTCGTCGTTCCAAGGTCGACGACCAAACCATCCGACCGACTTAGCTGGTTCCTTACGACTGAGCTGCCGCGGTTGCCGACCAAATCCACTGGGCACGCGGCACGCGAGGGCTTCTTTTGGCCCGTTGTGTTTAAAATGTCACACCAGTTCATATACAAATTCACCTCCAACTCCAGACACTCCATGTATGGTGTAATATATATATATATATGTCTACATTGACCCCGGAAACCACCACAATGTATGGCTTCAAACCGCCGAGAAGCAGGTTCTTCGATGATGCACAGCTGGTGTCCCACGGATGCCCATGTCACCTGCCCCGGCCAACCCGTTTTGACCAGCGGGAAGCTTCGGGGGGCCCGTCGTCCGGTCAGGGGTGTTTTGACATGGATGGTTTTGGGCACCCTGTTACCAGTAGCTTCTTGTTACTAATGGCCCCCAACCTACTAGCATTGGCCTCCAACCTAGTCGCTTCTTGTTACGTACAACTTGCAGCCCTTCTGAATTGAAAACGGTTCCGTTGAGACCGAAGCGGGTAGCCAACCACTAAGTCGTGTAGTGTCCAGCCGCCCCAAACTGGGCAGTTTCGGAGTGCTGAGGGGGTCAAAGACTTCCTCCGGATGTGATGCGCTCGTTGCATCGAATCGAAGATAAAATCAGCTCAGAATGATCCCATCCACAGACCGAGGTCAACCTGAACCTGCTCGGGATGATCCTTTTTTTCAGGCCAGGACCACCATTTCTTTGGGGCTTCAAGCTCAAAGAATGTGCAAAGCTGCCCTTGTACACTTCTTGTACAGCCATGGCCTGCTATTGTGACATGTGGACATCCAAAGGAGATGGTCTACGAGCGAAAGACATGTCTCAAGTTGTTGAATTTCTGAGGTGACAACTGCGGGGGGGTGGTTTGGGGCCCAAGCTGCCTGAAAAAGCACGGGCCCCGAAGCACCTCAAACTGCCACTCAACTGGACAATGGACGAATCCAATACGTCGGGGTACTCCCGGCCTCTTCTTTGTTCAAGTGGGTCTTCCGGTACTTGCCCAAGATACTTCCTGCCTCAGTGTTGTTGGGATGATCAGCACGTGCAGATCCTTCTTCATACCCTGCAAGTTAGATCCTCCAGTCTGGTCCTCTTTACGCCTCCTCAACAGGACATCGGTGGAATTGAGAGGACTTGGAGTCAATCTGGGCCAAAGCAAATCCTAAAAGTCCAAGTTGATGACGTCGCACAAATCACTGAGTCAACGAACCGTCATTTGGTTTCTGTGCTTTCCGTGTTCGAGCAGAATATGTTCAGTTTTACCTTGCTTTACCCAAATGGCGGAGGACACTTCAAACATGCATTTTGTACATGGTTCCATCATGCATTTTGTGCATTTTGTACCAACAACATGTAGGGCACCCCCCACGTGCTTTGTCGCGGTGTTTCTTTGCCTCCGGTTCTGCTCCGGGCAACGGGTCCAATGAGGTAGGCCGTGTGAAAGAAGCTGCCAGTGGAAGGCTGGCCACTCTCCTCCTCAAAGGTTCTGGCCACACTACCGATTCTGGTGATTCTCTGGTGCCTCTAGAATCCGATATGGAAGCCACAAATTCTGTCGATGAGCCAAAGCTTGACGAAAGTCTTTCCTGCCTCTACCAGGCTGCAGCAAAGATATATTCCTGCATCCTGACGGTCAAAGCTCCCACTCCACGAACTGGCGCTCTTTCGTTCGAGATGCAAACCTTCCTATTTTGTTTTTCCTACTATATATATAATATAATATACAGTATATATTTGTTATTTTTTTGGATGAATCATCACGTGGTGACGTGGAGAATGGACGATCAATCATGTCAAAATGGATCCCCGAAACCTGAAGACTCAACCGACTCACCCTCCAAATCCGACGCGTCCGACGCACGGTTGACGCGCCCGTCTGGTTGGCATCTGCCATTCTCAACGGCGAATTCGTCACCTCATGGCGATTCGCGGTGCCGTCGCATCAGGCGCTCACCTTGGCCCACTTCTTCACCATCTCCAAGACCTGGCCGGCGTTTCCACCGCACAGCGCGGTAGGAATGGAAGGCGCAAGGAAGCCTGTCCAGTCGATGTGGTCGAGTAGGTTCCGTCCCTGCCAGGCACGCGACCCTTAGATTGAGTGATTTCCCCTCTAGTAGCGTCCTTGTTCCTAGTAGTAAGGCCAGGAGCCCCTAGTAGCTTCTTGTTCCTACATATATCTTGGATTTGCTCAAGGAGCCTTGAAAACATATTCTCCAGAAGGGGATTAACCATATGGGAAATATAAAACCACCTTCAGCAAAACCAGGATATATACAGGACATTGGATTCTTCCATCAAACGCTGGATTCTTGTGGCCTATATATAGTGGTCCCCAATAGATAGTGGCACGGTTTCCAATACATTTTAAGTGGGGATCTATATATTTTTGTATATATTTGTCTATCTATTTGGGGGGGTCTATCTATAGTTTAAACAAACATGCTTCCACAACAACCCTTCGTTTGACCCAACCTTGTCAAGCGACCTGAGAAAAAGAAAACAACAAACATACAAAAACCCACCTGGACCTTCCTGTCGGGGTGTCCTGTCTGGAGATCCATAGGATTCCAATTTGTCTCATAAGTCGTGTATGGGGCGTTGGTGCCAGGTGATCCCGTCAGGTGCCAAAAACCCAGGTCATTCTTTCTGTACTTGACTATGTTGCTTATGTTCAGCCGGTCCAGCCCCGTCCTATTTTGGACAGATCGCGCCGATCGGCCGGACGGACGCCGCGACTCGCCTCGCCCCGGACGGAGGCGGAGTACCGGGCGCCTCGGCGGAGTATTGGGCGGCCTTGGGCACGTCTGCAGCCACTTCGCCTCGCTGGAAGCACCAGAGGCTTGGCCTTGGTCGGGGCGAAGTGGCGAAAAGAAAAGAAAAGGATGGAAGGACATGGAAGGACAAGTTTAAAAGGCATCTTGATTCTATTTGATTCTACATCTTATCCTCTTCAATGGATGATCTCAAAATGGTTCGAAGCGAAAACCTAAGACACCTAGCTTTAAACTTTCAATAGGCTTCCTACATGGATTCTAGATCTGGCTTTAGGCTCCAGCATCACACCCAAGATGGCTCCTCGGCGCGACGCATATGACACCTGCACGTGGCTTTTGCCGCACATGTTTTCCATTCACGGACCAAATCATGTACTCATCTAGCCGAGTGGATCTGGTAGATTCCAACGAGATTGGGCACAGGTGACCTTGAAAAAACCATGGTAACAGGCTTGTCGCAATCAAAAGACCCTGCGCCCCAATGGAGGCCCCGCATGAAGAAAACGCCCCAGAAAACCCAGTCGTCGGTTGGCTGACATGGAGATATCCATGTTCCTGTTCCAGACATGTCTGTCCATGTCTGTCCAACCAAGGATACGGTCTGACTTTGACGAGGCCCGCTTGCTTCGACCGAGGATCCGAAGACCGTCGCGTCTTCTATACCGACCCAGTCCACATCTTTGACCGACCGTCGAGCCGAAACTGGGTTTTCTAGTCGCGTCCTTGCTCCGTTCGTAGCAAGGCCAGGAGCCCCGTTCGTAGCGTCCTTGTTACTATCGCACATGTTTGGTGCCGAAACACCAACGGTTGAAGAACCCGACTGTTCGCCAAGTGATGAGTCCCACCGTCCCGGTCAACCCACCTGCTCTGGGCAAACCCACCAAAACGGCCGAAGCTCCCGTTTCGGCCGAACCCGGAGTGCCTGCCGCTGCATCATCCACTCGGTGCACTGCTTCGTGTGGGTGGCGCTCCTTGGACGTGAAGGAACGCGAAGCAAAACGCTCGAGTCGGACCAAGGATGGCAAGTGACCCCAATCTCTTTGAAGCATATATGTAGCCCAAGAAGACCAGCGCGAGAAAGAACACATCTGATGCTTCATCTTCACTTCATCTTCACTTCATGTGCCCTCGTTTCTCTACGCCGCGGCGAACTTCCGCGCTTTTGGTTCGGAGGCGCTGCAAACGCCGCACACATCCAGCTTGAACGATGGAATCGACAGCAGTTTTGAAATGCAACCATTTGAAATTTGGAGCTGCTTCACTGATCTCTCTCTCTATAATTAATGTATCAAACAACCTAGCTGTTGATGAGCTGCAGGAATACCGATTTCATTCGATGTCATAGTCAAATTAAATAACGAATCTACCAAAGGTTGGAGATTCTTGGACATCTGGATCAGAATATCATCAACTCAGATCAACTCAATTCTTTCTTTCTTTCCTTCCTTTCTTTTACAGCAGCGCTCCGAGAGTCCACCCACGTGGGCACCAAGACCCATGGATCATCGCCAAGTCTCAGCTGCATCATCGCCACCTTGAGGATCTCTGGGCCTCCATGTGTGCATCTCAGTCCGGGGGGGACGAAATATGACGAAATCGAGAGACAGACAGATTCACCTCCATGGTGATCATGCTTTCTCTTTACAGTGCTAACAGTTTGGATGTGTTTGAGCTCCGTAAGAGGTACGCACAGGCGAAGAAGCTACGCACCTACGCATCGTGGTCCAGGGTCGCACAGTTCTTCCACGACAAGTACGTGGAAGTCGCAAGTCCCACAGTTTTCATTTGGAAGTGACATAAATACCATGAACTTCTCCTGGTTTCACCCAGAAAATTGTTGAAGTATATTGTTGAAGTCAGTGAACTTCTCCTGTTCTCCTGGTGAAACCTCTCCCTACTGGGAACGTTGACTTCAACAATGCCCGATGCCCTTCAGCAAGTCGAGCATCGGATGCCACAGCCCTGCTGCCCTGCTCTCTCATGCCACATCCCCCCCAATAAAGATCCAGTTCTGCATCTGGAACTCAGTTACAGCAACGAAACGAACATGCAACAAGTGCAGCGGTGTACACTCAGTACACTCTCTTTGTTCTTTTGCAACCTGGAAGCGCCTTGGACTCACGGTCCGTGAGAAAGAAAGAAGTACAGTAGATCTGGCCAACTCACCCGCGGACGTCTATATTCATAGCCCCCTTGCTTCTGGTGCTTCGGTGTGTCCATTGACCACCCCAAACAGGGACGTCCAGTCCTTCGTGGTTCATCCCTCCGCCCCAGTCCTCACCGTTCTTCGCCTTTGAAGGGCAGCTCTTCAGGCGCAGGGCCGTACATCGTGGCCGCTGGCACGGCCTCCGCAGCTGTCACCGGCCGCAAGAGATGCAAGAGATGCAAGCAGCGTAGATATCTCGGAGGATCCAAAGAAAAAAAACAATTCCTTCCAAAGCAGCGTAGATGATCCAAAAACATAAAAAACAAGACAACAATACAACAACCACCAAATTCCACCGGCCACAACAACAAAATCAAACACGCTTCGGTGATCGCCATCTCTGAAACGACCAACACGTCCACGACCCAACCGATCACCCGATCGGTTAGACCTGATCGGAGCGTCTGGGTCACACCTCAAAGCCTTTTGAGGGTACCTTTTAGGTCAGATGAGTTTCCTCCAGCCAGTGGATGGTTTCCACAGCAGTGGTTCCTTTCAGATCAGTTCTTTGGAACTCATCTTAACAAATGATCCCGTTCTTCACGGAAGACGCGAAGGCTGCTTGATGGCGCGGATATGCGCGTCTGCCAACACGACCATCGACGTTCCATGTGACTTCCCTTCGGACAGGTCTAGCTGCGGAGCCGGTCTCAGCAGCTGCGGAGCTGCTCCATCAGTGAAGATTCTCATGTCAGACCAGAACCGATCTATATACTTGGAGATATGATGTCAATATATAAGACTTATATACAGAAGTTGGCGGGTGTTTTTCAACATTTTTCAAGCATCCCCAGCTGGTTTCAACCTGTTATTTAGATATCGGTCACATTCGCCACCCAGGTTGACACATCCACCGTTCCGAACACGCCGTTCTCACCGTTCGTGCACGCCTCCAGGCTCTGGGTCATCAAGCCGTACAAGTCCGGTCGTCGCGAGGCCCACACATCCTGCGGCGGACATCCGGTCAAGCGCGCTGGGCGATTCCGACTTGTCGGCCATGCGAAGACGTGTTCCAGCAGGATGTGAAGCACGATGCAGGATGGCTTCCTCTGGGCTGGTGGATTTTGGGGGGACGAACCAGGTCGAACGCATGGGTCCCGGATATTGGAAGACACCTCAGACCGCGAAGATGGAGGTGAAGTGGACCACTTCCGGGTGCCCGTGAGTCGCCTGTCGCCTTTACCAAAACGCCTTTCAATTGAGCTGTGCTGGAAGCCTTGATGGATCGAAAATGATCGAAAGGTCGTATGGGAAGTCTTATTCTGAGACTTACGCTTTCCTTGCGCATACGCGGCTGGTTTGTAGTGAAAGGGCTTTCGCCGGGCTTACGCCACGGTAATGCACTCAAACTTCCACACCCCTCCAAGAGAAAAGCTTACGCGACTTTTTAAAGACCATCCAGGTTGTTGATGATTCGGCTGCGCTGCTTCACTTGCAGTTGTGAAAAAGGAAGCTGTTTTGGTGCCATGAGTGGGCAACTGATTAGAAATCGAAGTTGTCTTTACGCGGTGCTTACGCGGACCTTACGCCAAAAAAACTCTCCATTGTCAGTGCTCTGGGGGTGGTGTGAACTTAAAAGTCCTTACAACCAATCTACTTCAACACTTGCCTGTAGTCGTGAAGTGAACGTCAACACGGCACGGCTTCGGAAAGAAGTGCCCGCAAGGTATATCTAAGAACAAATAAAGAACTACAAACACCATACGTAACTTGTTATGTTGAAAAAACCCTTACACAACCTGACTTTTGCTTACGCCAACCCTCCTTATGACCAAGCTCTTAACAAAAAATGTAAAGAGAGGTTTACGGTGTGGCTCAATTAAATACCGTGTCCAATGATCAGCTTTACTCTCCACATCTCTCAGCCTGCTTCGCCAAGTTACATACTTCCGACCAAGAAGCGGGGAGCTTGATTTGTTTGAGGCGACACACAAGGCATCACGGTAACCCTTCCTGACTCCAGCTGCTCTCTTTCAGATCTGCTTCGGCTGGCCGAACCTGGCCATGTTGCAAGTTTTTCCTGTTGCTCAACTGGGTCAATCTCCCACATAGACCAACAAGGAACAAAAAAAGAGATTTCCAGAAGGGGATTCACCCATTAAAAAACATGAACATCACGTGCTATAAGCCTTAGGGGCGCTGAAAGGTCTTTCTTAGAACGGATTCAGAAACAACATATATAATCATATATATATATATACCCTAGCCTTCAAAGGACATTAAACGAATTGTTGACCTGTTTTCGTCGTGTAAAATCCTCAGTAAAACAATGGTGGTTCGGGATGACCCGCCTATGAAATTAATCGTGGGCCAGGAAGCCAAACGTGTATTGCTATGTACCTCAACCAACCAATCTACATCAACATACAACATACCAGGGGTCACATGGAGTTGGGTGGTGTTTAGTAGGGAATGAGTAATGAGGGAATGACCCCTCTCTATAGACCTTAGGATTCAGTCAGATCCAATTCCTTACTTCGTCGCACCAGTCAGATCCACCTCCGCAAGGACCATGTCATCCTGCTCCTCGGAGGCCACCACCTCGGGTACCGGCGCACCGGTACGGCACCGGTACGGCACCGACGCTGGAACGAGCACCGTGGTCGGCGCCGGTTGGCTCCGGTGATCGGTTTGTGGTGGGCAACAGGTCTGGTGCCATCAGGTTCGGTCTGTTGTTCGTGTCTTTGCGGGGTTGAGGCCCCAAAGATGCTTTTCGTATCTTTTCGTTCACCGCGGCAAGTACCTCTCAAATCGTCCGTGTTTTTTTTCCACCTGGAATCATCGGTGACTGTGGAAACCGACGTTGCGGGGTGGACCACTCACCTCGGATGATGGACCTGGTCCGACACATCCTTGGCCGAGTGAACAGCGAGTTCTGGCCACCTGAAGGACACCTCATCCGGTCTGACCCGGTGACGCCCGTTGAGACGAACGGAATGAGTTTACCGTTTTTTCCGGGTGGTGCCAAAGACAGTCGAACTGGACGGTAGGTAGGTGGTGGCCGGAGGCACCCATCAGGTCCAGGACCACACCCAGATCCAAACGGTCCACTCTGGGTGAACACAGGTCGATCCATCATGATCCACTTCACTCGGCCCATGTGTGCTCTATCTGTCGCGAAAGAACACGAGGTTTCGTCCGTTGGCTGGGACAAGCAACCCGTCGACCACGAGGATCACACACCTGCAGAACGACCAATCAAGGACCCTTCGGAACGGAAGCACTGAACTTGAGTCTGCTAGGCCGCTGAGGCGATGTGTTGGTGTACCATGTCTATCTTTGGTACGTCCATGGTGGGACCTGGTGGGACCTCCATGTGCGGCCAAGGCTTGAACAATTCTTCGGGAACATTATCCATTCCGGCTTGGAACGCAGGTATAAAAGCCAACCGATCATAAATAAATAAATATATGCACTAGAGGTACACTCTGATATAACACACATGCTACATATAATATACACCGGCATAGTTACACTGATATCATTTTGATATCCACGGATACACACACACACACATGGAATATCATTTAAATATATTTAATCACAATATGATTTCCCAGTTTACTGTGAGAGTTCTCTCTCAGGAAGCAAAGGGCTAACCATGATAGCCTTGTCCGGGCCTGTGTGTCCATGCGCCAAGCGGCGCCTTGTCGTCTTGTCCCCTGTCCACCGCCTTGTGCAGATTTGTTTGCTTGTGGCTATGAATGCAGGCCGCGCCAAAAGACCGTCTTTTGTTTACCTGCTGTTCGGACACAGCTGGAGGCTAATTCGGAATGACCTTCGACACGGTTGAAACCAACGTTGACGCAGTTGGGGTCATGCTGGTCATGCTTTACTATACTCAAACCTGACAAACCAACCTCTTCTTTCAACCCTAAACCCAAACGGAGCGCTGCCCGCCTCGGAACCACCGGTCCATGGCCAAAGCAAGCCCACGGTATTGGGATTGCCCACCTGGGAGACCCCAGTGCTCCGCGCGGTTCGGACTGAGTCGAAGACCCTGGATAAACGGACCGAAGTGGTTTCGAAACAGGGGGATTAGAGGAATTGAACATCAAGGGAATCAAGGGATTTGGGGGGGAAGTTGGACGGATCGGATAGAGGTGCCAGGGTCCGAAGGTTTTTTGGCAGCGGAAAACAGAGAGAGTGCCAGGACATGAAACAGGGTGTTTTGTCACTGGTTGGTCGAATGTATAAAGAATTAACAGGTTGCAACGAAAGTCGCTCAATGCTTCGTTTTGTTGAATCGGTTTTCTTGACATGACGGGACAGGTGGTCCAGAATCAGTTTGAGGAACATCACCGAAGAAGCAGCACGCTTTCACTGTTGAAAGCAAAACAGCAGCTGGTCCTATGGATGTTCGACCCACACAATCCAATCCCAGTTTGGGGTTTGCTCCACACCTGTATGGAGTACTGCATACTCAAGTAGTGACAGTTTCGGATGGTTCAGAATCGCCTCAACCCAAACTAGAGCATTTGGTTTCAGAATTCAGTGAGACTTCCGATCACCAAAAAATAAAAATAGTTTTTCAATGTAGCGTCCTTGCTCCTGGAGCGATGATGCCTTTTCCAACAGCTCCACCCCGAAGCTCTAGGGGCCCTGACCGTGTTGGAGGCAATGTGCCACACACCATTCCTACGAGACGTGCGAAGGCCGTTCCACAGCCATGGTCTTTGGTTTTCCGCAAAAAACATGTGAAGGATCGACCTGAAGTTCAGCCTACTTACACAACAAATGTAACACTGTTCAGGAGAGGGTATGAGCAACCCAAAACTGGACGAACCACTGCTCACACCGTTTGCTTCTTTGTTTGTGCAAATACCCGCGGACCACAAGAAAAATACCGTTGTATCTACAGCATGTGCTAAAAAGGTCCAGGTTGCTAAAAAAAATCCAGTGTGCCCTGACGATCCGCCGTCGATCTGCCGACTGGGCATTCAGGCTCTATGGCGCGGAGGGGAATGTGAACCTCGATCAGCGACGTACCGCGACGTGACCAGCGACGCAGGTCCCAGGTAGATCCAATCTGCCGATCAACGGCGCAGATTGGTGTGGCCAGCTATCTGGAAACTAACCTGTCTGGCCCAAACAGGAACATCAACCACTATTGGCTGTGGATCATGGCACTCGGGTCCCCAAACTAGGGTAGGATGACTTCCTGTAGGTCGGCCTGTTCATTTTCCCTGGTCAACGCAGCTAGCAACGCGAATAATTCTCACTTCTGATTCGAAACGGTGGCTGGCTGTTGATCATCACCTCTGAGTGCTCAGACTCTCATCTCATCTGGCCCACGACTGTTCAGAGAATTCAGAAGGACCTTCCATCCACTTTCAAGACACCAACAACTTGAAGAATGAAACGCTTTCAAAAGAACAAACGATGCTGTAACATGTTTGAAAGCCTTGTCAGCCCCTCTTTGAGCCACATCAAGGACATAACATGGTGAACCGTCGTCTTTGCACAATTCATATTCTATGGACATACAAACCTGTAAAATACACATTTTACTTACTTAGAAGAGCACTGGCATTTCGTATTCCAACAGCTTTCGCATTGACATCTAAAGTCTTTGAACTCCAAAGTGGCCTGGGCACCCATGAGGCTCAACACACGTGCAGCCTCGGGTACAATACCATCAGCGCAGCAGAGCCTCGGCCCAAGTAAGTGACCCGACCGTTTGGGGCCTTGGTGTCGCGGGCGGTTCGTTTCACGCACGTTGCGGTGACTCCGTTCGCTTCGCTTCCAACGCTACCCGACTCTCCAGGTCTCCCAAAGAGAGTTGTTGGGCCCTGTTGGAGGTCTCAATTGACCTGTAGACGTCGGGCTGGCACATATATTTATTTACAGGCATACTGTATACTTCCCAATTTTGTTGGGGCCCCCGTGATGAGTTCGACTACAGGTCAATGGGACACAACCGTGGCATCTCCCAATCGCCTATTTTGGTGGAACGAACGAAAAGGGGTCGAAGCGGAGTATTTGGGTGGACGCTTGATTTCAAAAACGAACCCTCCACCAGACATCAAGAGGGGTTGCAAAAAATCAAGAGTCTACAATACTGTTTTTGTTCTACCACTTTTAATGTTCTCTCTTACGTAGCACAAGGCTTCTTAGTTGTCTCAATGTGACCAAGCCTCACAAATCAAGTTCCAACGCGGGGCCTGACCCCTCTTTGGGTGAATGACTAGACCAGGGTTAGGCAAACCATGAGATCAAATCAAAAGGCGCAGCGAGTGTGTCAAGAAACGAACACTAATGATCACTATAATGTGCAAAACGATGTAACATGTATATACTCATCCACACCGTATATAACACACACACACACTCTCTCTATGTGTACAATCCACACTCTATGTGTAAAATCAAATGACAAGTCATTGACAAGTCCAGTCTAGCAAGTTTGAAAGAACTACGCCTTCCAGGCTAAGCCACGAATTACAAACGACGCTGCTGACTGAAGCAGCTCCACTGCTTAACATGGATGGTGATGACACAGGATAATTCAGTCACGTGCTCCCTCGTGCCAGTCAAAGACAGTGTGAAACTCCCAGTCTCTGTATGTCTTTGGCTCTTTTTGTCGGTCTTTCTCTCTTTCTGCCTGTCTGGTTCTTCATTCTTTCCTTCCTCCCTTTGTCTACTTTTCTCGCACTCTCACCCGCGGTGAATCATGATGGCAAGAAAGGTTCTCATCTTCACCGTCTTTACCTAGAAAAACGCACAACTTGTAGTTATAGTTTCGTGTATCAAAGCTCCAGGGAATCAGCCATCGCGCACAGCTGAGCCCTGCACAAACCCAGTCTGCCCAGCTCAGTGTCGAAGACCTGGGCGGTGGTCAGCTTGTGGGATCCAACGTCCATGTTTTGATGGTTTGAGTGGATCGATGCTAATCCCATAATTGGCTTCCTCGGCCGAAGGTGACCTTCTATTTGCAGATTTTATATGATTTGATTCTCTAGAAAAGGTGGTCAGGAACCATAACTATATTCCGCGAGTTGCGCACGTCGGCCCCACAGGGTGGAGAACACATGAACACCAGAAATGATGATACATCAATCTAATGGTAGTCATACCATGCCATGCCCATCATGGTTGCTCACAGCCTGCAAACACAGGGAGGGATGCAGGGATTTTCATGCGTGAAAACAACATGCACACCAATTCTGAATCAAAGACACACATCTTGGATTGAATTACGAAACCGGCCTGATAAGGCTCACGACCAGGCTCAAACAGTGTGTACTCATAGTCCCAAAGGACGTGCTTCTTCACAACCTGAATGATGATGACTGACTTCCTAGCATTTTTCGGATTGCACTGCAACCTAGATTAAAATTATGCCGTCCACATGAGCACCGGGTAGCAATGGAACCTAGTCGTAATCTCTCAATGGCCGTCTTGTGTTGCAAATTTTTCTGACCAACATGTTGAAGGGGATCGATCTCAATCGTTGGGGGGACCCATCTCGTTCTGCCAAGAACTCTACCTAAGGCACAAAAGAAGTCACACAATCTCTGCAAATCGGGGTTCGGAGAATTTCTGTGGCTGCATGCGTGCATCTCACAACTTTTCTTCGAACAGTTGAGGTACATTGCAGCCGAGTATCGCCTTCAATCTCTCCATCTGGTCGGATTAGAACAATGCCAATATGAACCTCAAACAAGCTGCGGAGGTCCCACGAAGTAAGGAACTCAGGGAGTTCAGGATGGTATATACATATATGCATATACATATATCATATATACAATATAATATAATATAACATAATAAGTGATTAATAGCGATTATATTACATGTACAGGACACACACACCCTTTTGTGTTGAGAGTGATGGACCGACTGCGGAGGATGGATTGCAAATGTTGATGTGGAATGGTTGCATTCACGAACGAAAAGCAGGTTTACTACTGTCCAATGAAGACGCCAGCTGATCTACAAGTTGATACCTTCTGGCTGTGGAACACAAACATACCATCCTTTGAGGAACAAGCATCGTCACTGTCGATCCCGAGGGCTGAACCGGCACCATACTGAGACATTGTCTTGTTGACTATCTCCCCAGTATGCGGGCTCATATGATCAGAACCCCGGAGCCAGTACTCGGCTCGAATTCCGGCTGGCTCGGATGGCCGGATGGCCGGAGGCGTCAAGCCACCGATGGGCGGATCCGTTCCTGTAGGAAATGTCAGGCACAGCCCTGCCTGCTTCGAGTTTCAAGATTTGCCCTCCAGGTAGCTTGTGAAAAGCAACGCGGACATGCGGAGCCAGCCAATTTCTGTTTTCCCGCAATCATGTTTCTTCTGGCGCACCAAACACACCTCGGTGTAGCTTTTGGCGTCCGTGTTTATCGCACCACCTTTCGTTCAGCAAGATGTTTTCCTGTGTCCAATGGATTTTCGTGGCACACCAGGGCCTGGGAGGAGCCCTTCCGAAGCCTTCGGAGGTGATCTCCCGTTGATCGGAGGCGCACTCCGAAGGCGGGTCCTTGCGAACTAAGTGGCTTCTTCGAGGGCTCTTCAGCCTCGCCTGGGCTTGGTGAGGTGCGGTTGGAGCGCCCCGTGGCCTCATCAGACCATGCACTCACCTTGGAGCGCTGGAACATCGCCTAGGTCAGCTAGTCTCGCCCAAGCCACCAACATGCCCGGATGGGGAGCTGGACATGCTGCACGGGGAGGGACGTTCCCAATCTGCTGCAAGATTGAAACCTCAGCGTGGCCTCGCCATTCTTCAACACCACGCGTTCTTGCACTGCAAGAAGCGTGTTGTTGGGCAGGATGGAGGTGTTCCAACGGCTCAGGTGCAGACGGCGATGTAGACGTCCAACGCCCGGTCGCGAATCCAGCCTACGTCCCACGACGTCCCGGTCGCGCATGCGGAGGGCTAAGACTTTGGGAGGCAAGACAGGCCAGGTTTTGAAGATGACAGGTCTTGTTTTCTTTTTGGACATTGGCGGTGGCAAGAAATAATATTATATTCAAGGAACTTTGCACACATTGCAACGTTTTGGAATACAAGTTTGAAGATTCAAGATTTTGTGAGCAACCTTGAACCCAGATCCTCTTCAGACTGCATGATGGAGGCTAAGAGTCTTGGGTTCAAACTTCTCTCAGACTATGGAATATTATATCCACACAGTTTCGAAAGTTTGCAACGTGTCCTGCTTTCAAGATGCACAAACATGAAAAACACCTATACTTAGGATATCCTGTATATAATTGTATAATATATACATATTATGTATACAACATCAATATAAGGTAGGTACACGCTGAATAGATTCCAAACTAATTCACGTTAAACTCATACATTGGGTATGTATTGGAAGAGAGGGTACCATATATATATATATATACGGTCTATCCCAGTAACAGTGGATGATGATGATGATGATGATGATGATGATGATGATGATGATGATGATGATGATGATTAGGACTAGGATTAGTAAATGCCTTTCTCAAAAATAGTGATATTTAATTGTTTACTGACTGTTACACGTAATGGGACAGACCCAACATATAGAAATATATGCATATACATGGTAAAGATATGTAAAGATGATTATAGATGTATGATGATACCACATGTGGTTTGGACACACTACGTGATCGTGATCACATTTCATTGAGGTCGGCACGGTGGGACGTTCTCGTCCACGGAGGTCTACCCCTGCAAAAGGGCTGTCAACAACGAACCACTGCCAGTGCCGTTGGTCTACTGTGTCTAGGTGCTAGAAATACAGGCTTTCAGGATCTTGGATATATCTTGTTTCGACCAACAGCTGCATGATCTCAAACAAATGACCTCTATGATGTGCTTTCAAGACTTGACGTGCTGTCTTCGTCTTCGGTTGAGCAAGCTGCAAACTGAAATCACTTCGACTCGTTCACACCGAAACGGATTGAACCCATCTCGCCTATGGAGGCCCAAATGCCCAACTCTCGGCAGGCACGGCGCACCTAGCCATCACATGTGCAGCTAGAATATATACCTGGAAAAAAAACGAACAAACTATTCTCCAGAAGGGGATTGACCCACATGGAAAATACACCGAATCACCAGAAAAAGGCAAAACCAGGCCTTGTGCTCTGTTCTCATGCACATGGACATTTCTTTTTTCCAGCAACCGTCGGTGAATTCTGTGCCACCCCGTCGGTTTTCTTGTGTGGCCAACCTCGGACCTCAGTGTGTACTCATATCATCCCATGTCCCCGTCATGAGAAATGCCATTCATAGTTAGAACGAACACAAACACACATGATGTAGACTGTTTGATAAACCTCCCATGTAAAGATGTCTTACACTCTAAATCGGGAAGTGATGAATCAACAGTCTACATTACACGCACCGCGCGCGTGGCTTTGACGTCGCCCTCTTTCCGTCCTGATAGGATCGTCGCATGGCGTCAGGGGGTCCCGGCGCCAGCGAGGAAGGGGCCGTCGAGGTGTTCGCCATGTTCCCAGCACAAGTCTCTGCTCGGCTTTCCGTCCTGGACCGGCAGTGAGTTGCCAGGCCACCGGCGGAAGGGCGGAAGTGAGTGGCCAAGAAGCGAACTGAAGAGTCTGGCCAAAGGAAAGGAAACAGGGTCATGAAAATGGTGAACTGAAGAGTCTGGATAGTCCGCACGTTCAAAGCCTTCCCTCCAGTGGTGTCCCAAAGTCGGAACTGGGTCAAACAAGGATGCTGAAAGTCAGCACATCGAACGAGAGACATCAAAAAGCTTCACACGCGCGCCGCGCGCCTCTTTTGTTACAAACACTTGGTTGACCTCCCTAGCCAATCTAGCCACGTCATCTTCTGGCGCAAGAAACACCAGCACCGCTGGTGTGTATCAAATAGGGAGACCTCCCAGGCAACGACCCCCTGGAAAGTTCGGAAAATAGACCCAGCATCATCCGAAAGCCCTTTGGTTGCTTGGCCTATTAAAATGACACATGCATCCACTTTTATGCGCGCCATACATGAGCCAACTCTCTGATCAAGCATCCAGGCCCAATGAATGATCACATCGGGACCTTAAAGTAGGTGCGATCGCGGTTGGAGTTCTCGGGCATCACCTCACACCGCGCGAGGTTCGGGGAACCCTCGGTGGCATACTTTCGTAGAAGTCAAAGGGCCTGAAACAACTGAACTGAAAAACCTTCACTGAGACACCTGCAGAATCTGACCAACTCTTTTGGCCTTTTTGGGCCTCCTGATTGGGCGAGACTCGGTCTCTTTCGCTTCACCTTCCACGGTTTTTCCGGACCGAGTGGCGATGAGGTCTGCGCCGGACTCTTTGGCTTTGCGCATCCAGTGGATGCCTCAGCGAGTAGGTCATCCACCGCGGCCGTGTCCGGTTCCGGTGTGTTTGTTGCAACAGGGCGAGGGAAAAGGTATGTGCATGGAGAATTTCATCTTATTGTTCACAAGTGAAAGGGTTCTGGAATGTTTGGGCCACTTGATACTATAGGTTAAAACCCCTACGAATCCATGTATTGGTGATTTTTTGGCTTGCTCACATGGTCAGTTTTAATTTCGTGTGCTTTCCATGTCAAGGTCTTAGTTCAATCTCGCGTATAAGAGTTCAAAGTCGCTGGAAAACACTCATATACTTTGGGTATATCGGTATATCCCATTAACTACCAGCGACAGTGGACGACGATGATGATGATGATGATGATGATGAGGATGATCTCAAAAATAGTGATATATATAATTGTTTACTGACTGTTACACGTAATGGGACGGACCCAACATATAGAAATATATTTTATATTTGGCATAGATGATTATAGATGTATGATGATACACATGTCATAAAACATGATAATCGTTTACCGACTGTTACTGGTCATGGGCTACACTCTACATATTCTGATACCCTGTGGTCCATGACTCCTGCCGAGACGCAGGTCTCTAAGTTCTTCTCTACGTCTGTCCCTGAGAAGAACTGTGCGGCTGCCGCTCTCCAGGAAGCCTTCCAACGTGGGGCAGCTGGGTGCGTCATACAACCATTTCTGCCGTGCACCTTCAAACTTTCCTCACAGGTGCAAATAATCATATACTGCATCCAATGTACAGTATATAATACTCAGTACTACATACAGTATGACTCATACACTCTACAGACCACACGACATGACAGTAGTATCTACTACCAACAACGCCTAGGATTGAGGTCCGTGTTGTCTTTGCTTAAAACAACAACAACGGCCTTGAAGGGCTTTCGCACGAAGATGCGTGTGGCTTTGGCAAGGCTCTCCTTGCCTTGATACCTGACAGTCTCGTCGTCTCAGTCTCGCTAGGCCAGGTTTTATGGCTACGCCTCTCAACTATCGAACGGTGTCCATTCGAATCAAGAATCGCGAGCCGTTCGTCAAGAAAAGTGGTGAACACGGTGAAAAAACAGGTGTTCAAACATCTTCAAACCACTGAACCGAAAATGAAAATATCTGGACAAACATCGAACCTATCGACCGAACCGAACCCATCGATTCGGGCTCCCGATCCTCGAGGATCCAGCAAGACTCAGGAAGTTCATATGCCGGTGTCATCCCGAAGAACCCTTGGTTTTTGATGTTTTTTTGCAAGTCTTTGTTGCAATCTCTGGATTTTACAGGTCACCAGGTCAACATAGATCAACACATATTTTTTTTGAAGGCTACAGGGTTGTGAATTCGTATCTGATATGTCCTCGTGCAAAACCAGCATCATCTCGCTTTGCAAAACATTCAACTTGCATGAGCTCCAAGTGCAAAGTCCGAGTGGCACATTAATCTCCTGAAACGAAGAGACACACATCGACACACGCTTTGCAATGAGTCCTGCCTGAAAAAGGACAGGGATGAGTCTATCCAGCTTGATCTTCTGATTCTGTGCTCTCTCAGCGCATGGATATGATGCAACTTTAAGCAATCGACTATTCTTGAAGCCGCACCTGCCATCATCCGCACCTCATCCGCTCCGAGTCCAACCTGCTTGGACCGGTCGACTCGCCGAACCCGTTCCGACTTGTCGGGGGCCGACGGCAGTTCCGACGTCACCCAGCTCCTCTTTCAGTTCCGAGCCGCAGAAGGAGAGACATGAGCTCCACCGAAGGTCCTACCGACGCGTCGCACGGCCGGTGTCGCGGGGAAGTTTGCACGATGGACGGTGTGGAAGTCCATCCCCCAACAGAGCTGTGCTGGTTTAGCGTAGTTGCTCGCGTTACGGGGTTCCCCCGAGGCATCCGCGCGGTAAAAACGGTAAACATCGAAAATGTTCGATCCAAGTGATGCAGGCTTTCATTACCTTGCAAAAGTTAAAAGTCATTAAATTTTGATCAAACATCAAACTCCTCTTGTCGAAAAGGGCACACGCTCCTATATGATAGGAGGGGTCAACCCCACCAGATCATAGGAAAATACCCAAGGGCTGTAACATTAAACCTTTTTGTTTACAGAGGTCTTCTAGCTTACGACCTGTTCCCGAGGCATCCTCGCGGTAAAAACGGTAAAAATTGAAACATATTATTTTCGTTGTTTACCGTTTTTAACGGAGAGTCGCTTGCTCCTTTTTCTTCTACCATATCCGCGTAAACATGGTAAAAATCGAAGATCTGCTATTTTCCGTCTTTGCAGGTGGACTCGCCCTTTTCTTTTCTACCATCTCCATCCATCTCCGCGGTAAACACTGTAAAACTCATTTGTATGTTTTTCAGTTTTTACTGGGGAGCGCTCCCTTTTTTAATATCATATCCGCGTTTAAAACGGTAAACATCCTTTTTTTCTTACCGTTTTTACCGGGGGGGGCGCCCCTTGTTCAATACCATATCCGCGGTAAGAACGGTAGACATCGAAAAAAGAAAACATCTGCGGGATCGTGAAAGGGTACCCCTTCGCAAAAACAACGCTCGCGAAGCAGCTTAGCACGGAGCCGACGGTGAACGGCTCAGTGGGGCCATGGTGACATACCGGACCCAATGCGGCTGGTGAAACGAAGAACTCAAAGGCTCTTCCACTGGAAAGGACTGTTGATCTCTTGCTGTTGATCTCTGATAACGGGATGTCATGCCGCACCGGACGAGTTTGGGTCAAATTCCTATCGGATTGGATCGCTGCGAAGCAATCGCCGTTGTCGTCCTGGTCGGGGAAATGCCGTTCGCAGTGCAAGCCCCTCTGCCACCTGAGTTCGCTTCTAGCGGAGCTGAAGGACTCGTCCGGTCGTGCCTAAGGGGAGTGTGAAAGATAGATGAAGACATACCTAGCACTTCCTGTCTGGATGCCCTCTCTGGAGGCCTGTAAGGTAGGGTAGTCTGGACGCCCAGACAGGATGACCCAATACATACCGGTCACATGGACTTGGGTGTGCCTCGTCCCATCGGATGGGCGCCGCCGTACGGCACCCTCCATGGATCGCCCCCCCGTCTTAGAACTGGTCATACTACATAGTATACCGAACCAAACATTTATGGGGATTTGATCTTGATCCACCAGCATATGCACGAAGCCCGAAATCCCGGCCCTGAAAAAACATCTGAGAATCTCACCGATGTTGCCATGTGTCCTTGCGCGTTTGGACTGTGGTTCACAGCGCAAGGTCTCAGAATTCTGCGGCGGACTCACTACACCAAGTCTCTGCATGCTGATGACTCACCACAGCGCCGCATCACCGCAAGTCATGGCTCTAGATCCCACAAGTAGGATCTATACTGAGGTGAGATGACTTAGGCCAATTGGGTCGAAGTGACATCCAACTTTCCCAGGGCAAGTCCTAAGGCACTTTCCACAAGTCCTTTGTCATTTCAGCTTGCCTGGTCAGTCCGTAACACGGGGTGCCTTCGGACCGAGGGCGAGTGGCTTCGGCAAAGGGCGAGGCTGGTCGTCCAAGTTGAAGGTGGAGTCTACCTGGTGCACATGGACGACCAGCTTTCATAGTGCATTTTTCACTCAAAGCTGAGGTCTGGCGACTGGCGACCGCATGGTTTCTTTTCCACAGGGTCAGGGACATTGACACCCCCAAGACTGAGGTGAAACCGCCGTGCCGCAGAGTTTCTGCCGAGACGGCTTAGCAAGGGTTGCTTGATTTAGCGTGCGACCAACGACTGTGCTGTGAAACACTGCGACGACGCTGCGAGTACAGTCCACTGCGAAAGTCTGTTGATGTCTGTCGCAACCAAATCTCAAAACTCCTTAGCCTTAGATGGTAACAAACAATACAAAAACCAATTCTACGCCCTGGGTCCGAGATCCACAGAACCTGAAAACCCCTGGTGAACGCGGAGGGTCCGCTACAGTAGTCTTCCTTCTAGGTCCATGAGTCCATGCCATCAGGTTTCAAGCTAGTCTTCCTGGGTGTAAACATGATGTTGTTCCTCCCACTTAGTCGCCTGCAAGCCATCTCTCCAAGGCCATTGTTGAATGAGGCGAAAGGTGGCTTGATCTGCAGACCTCTGCATGTAAAAGCAACATCTGCAAAACATCGTTTTGGTCTTAATCATCATGGAAGTGGATGGCACCACCTCTTTGATGTTCGGAAAACTCATGGTCATCCGAAATCGGGGCCATACGTTGCCATACGTTCTCCACGTAACCATCGGTGGATCTCCAGGGAGTGTCTCCTCAAACTTCTAACGCCGTCTGTGGTCGACCGCATGTTTGGATTTCCGCTCATGTGCCCCAATGGTTTGAGCGGCGGACATGGTTATTTTTTCATTGCTAGACTCAAATACACTATCTACATCTATCTACTATGTGGGGGCCCGATTTCTCGTTTAGACTAATTATATTAATATAAGGAGGTCATATCACAGTAGACTACTTCAGACTACTTCAGTGTCATCACAAAAAGTACCTTGTTTATGCAAATCTCGTTCACCAGCGAAAACTGATGTCGGAGAGCATGTCGTAAAGAATGACAAGAAAGTGGTTGCTCATATCTGAAAACTAGCACTCATCAAGTCACAGTGTCCGTGGTTCGGGCTCAACAGATCTCAACAAAAGCTGCAGTTTGAGATGTTTTACACCTTTGGTTTTCAGATGTTGTCAGTCTTATTCTTTTTAGCCTGAGCTCGATCCCACGTGCAAAGCGCAGGAAAGGGGCGGCACCACAAGCACCAGTGGCTCGGCACTGGCCTCGAGGCCCAAGTGTCCTCAAGGGCAGGGCTGCACATGCAATTGCCCTGCGCAACATGGGAGGATGGACATAGTTGGGGGGTCATGCCATCTGGGATTAAACTAGATTTGTCGGCATCTACCTGGACCCAACATCGTTCGTGGAAAATGGATGAACATGGGACATGACTTCCAAAAACAGCTATGACATGGTATGACTGGGGCCCCATTGTCCAATCAACAAAGAGGTCCACTCCAGGACAGTACCCGGGAAGCCGTCGGGATCGACGGAGACGGCCACTTTGTTTCTTTCCAGTGCTGACGGTCGATCTGCTAGGCTTTAGACATTCTTCAGCCAAGCTGAGTGAGCTCAACATGGATCAACTTTGGAAACTGGAGAGTACTGTAGTTGGCAAAGCGTCGGGATTCCAACTGCCAAATTCAGGCTGCCTGCAGCTTTAGCTGCTGACTCTCGCAAAGAATCTTCTTTCCAAAGCGTACCTCAACCTTGTTGATATCTACTATGAAACGTTCTACTCCTGCCTTGTAGAGCGCACGGTCCTCTTGTGTCATGCTGTCAACTTTTTGAATGATGTCTTTGGGCATGTCATAAATCGACCCAACGGTTCCATTGAAGTGGTCACGGTGAGAAACATTTGTTTCGACGTAGGAACTCCATGCTGGGCTTTCACAGTCACAATGCTCAGGCAGAGAGTCCAGCAACTGAGCTGAAAACAAGCAAAACGATTCATGATACGCTTCAACCACTCCAAGTATTGTCGCAGAATGAATGTTCTTCATGGCCTTCTCGAAGTCCGCCGTTGCATAGCAATACTTTGCTGCCACTTCGCTGTTGCAAGCTAACCGAGAACTTTGCAAGTTGTAAGGACAGTAGCAGAATTCGTAGTCTTCGTAGATGTCATAATTGCCCCAGCGTGGACTTTCGTACCATTCATTGATCCACTCGCTGAACGAACTGGCCAAATGATAGTTCGCTTGACCTTTCAACCCTTGCCTCTTTCCGACCATAAACCTATATCCTGGATCAAGCGCAAGGTGGCAGAACTGGTACATTGAATAAACATGAGCACGGGGTTCTCTCACCATTACCACGGTGTTTTCATAGCTCCGCTTTGATGAGTACGAAAAGCAAACCTCTTGGGAATAGACTTCATCGCGACCCACCATTCCACTCAAATCCTCGACAACAGAACAGCCTGCCACCTTTGGAGTGTGTAGGTGAAAGACCTTCGCCTCATCCTTCGCCTCCCGATCCCAGCAAGCCCATAATGGAAGATCAGACTTGATGGAATGCCCAGCAACTGCAAGTCTCAGAAGGAAAGCAGTTTGCAGAGCCCGCAAAGCTTGCAGCTTCAAACGGTACGGTAACATGCTCTACATAGATTTAAAGGACTCTTGAGCCCACGCCATGATGCCATTCCTGTGCTGTGTGAGTCCACTCTCCTCCTCGAAAACATACTGAAGGCAACCACAACCCTCCCTCCCCAAGGACTTTATTGAGTGGACGGTTGTAATTCCGCATCGATTAGACTCAAAGAGAATCAAACACAGTGTCAGGTTTCCATGGTGTGCTGGTCAAACCCAACATTAAGCCGACTCCGACATGTTCTTCCTCTCGTCTCTGACCAAGCTGCTCTGGATCTCCGACTCCCCTTCGCTGGCCACTCGGACCTCATCACGGACCGCTCGTGTGTTTCCCGCGGCCTGGGCCGCTACCAGGACCCACCTGGAGCCAAGGCGGGGAGCTAATGGACGAACAGCTCTTAGTCTTTTTGGGGATGAAAAGAAGAGACACCTCGCAATGAGATCAGGTGCCCTGTCACAGCCCAGTTCAACATCTAGTCTATATATATATATATATATACACCGTTGTTGAGTACGAAGCCACAACAACTCTCGACACAACCAGTAGGAACCAAAAAGCGAACCAAAAAGCGAGTGAAGCAACGGATGAACACTCCGCTCCGGTGAACGTACACAAAACAACAGGGGACCTTTGACAACTCACTTGAAGGACTTGGTCTTCTTTCGCGGTCGCAGGACCGCGTGCGCACGACCAGGACGCCCCCGCAAGACTCTTGGTGTTGTGATGTGTTGTGTGCAAGACTCTTGAGCCTTTCAGATCCACAATGATCCAAGACTCTTGGGTCTGAGGATGTCTGAGGATGTCTGAGGTCGAAAATGCAAGAGGTCGGGGGCCCAAAGTCGGAGGTCTGAGGTAGAAGATGAGGGGCCGAACGTGAGTCTTAGACTCTTGATGGCCATCAACCCACCTCCGTGCAGGATGGAGCAGGTATCATGGAGGGCGGCGAACACAGCGGAGCGGGAAGCAACAAAAACGGGATTCACCCAGGAACCGGGTGAATCATATGACCAAACAAGCAAAACCAGTATAAGTATAAACCAAACCGGTATCATCCCAAACTGGCCATTGTTTTCCTGGTCATCCCCCAGTTGCTTTGTTTCCCATTGTGTCCCACCCCGCAAAAAAGAAGAGTTTGTAGTTTTACGTGCTTTTGTAGTTTTACATGTCTCTTTTTTGTCAGTGGGATTTAACATGATTTAACGTTAACTAGACTCTTATTCTAGTTCGCGGTATTTCGGGATCACTATACTTGCACCTGTTGTTCCCTTTGAACAACCTCCTTCAACTAGACAACGAGGAACCACGTGAGCTCTAGGCACATGGCCCAGCGTCCGCGGAAGGCGGCAGGGTGCACGTCTGCCTTGTTTCAAGCCAATGGCGGACCGGACACACGTGGTGTTTTGTGATGGATGGTGATTGTGGATGGCTCCAACACGGCGGACCGGACACCGCCTACGAAGTGCGGTGGCTAACGAGGGGAACACGGGGGGGGGATTCACGGTGGCGTGGCTCGGGGGGCTACTGGTTCACGCCTGGCCCAAGGAGTTTCGGTCTATGCTCCGAACCTTGCAGGGGGATCAGAACCCCCTGGTTTCGGTCTCCCTATTCTTACGACACACCCAAATCCCGCGAGGGGGAGTAGTGAGAACTGGGAGAGGGGGAGTGACTCAATGTAAGAGCCAGCTATCATCTACCTCCTTCGGAACCTGTTAGAGCCGCGGAAATCCATTGGAATAATACTTGGCTTCCATAGGCTATCACCAGAATACCAAAAGCTTAAAATGGCTGAGGTGGAATTGCGCCATGACTTCACTGACCGAACTTGCCGACTCCAGTCCTGACACGGACTAAACTGCCGCTCACCAACAGTTTGCCTCACCATGGTCCTAACAAGGGCGCTCCCTTCAAGACACAAAACACGACGCAAGTAGTTGTGCTGTTGCTTCTTGATGATGGTCATGGTCTAGTCTAGTCTAGTCTAGTCTAGTCCTTCTTTTGATATCCAACGAAAAACCATGAACGATGCAACCTGTCCAATTCACGAAGTAACCGACAACACCGACAAGTCCAACGTCAAGTGATCCGCCCGCGTTTCCGAGACGCTCGTGATCCGCTGAGAACCCGACCATGAGGGATGAATGAAGTCTTTGTACAAGAGGAATATCGGCGCAAATGGTGAAGAGTCTCGGGGGGGGTTCAAGGAATTGTATGATTTGTATTGATTTGTAGGATTACTGGCTTGGCCCGAGAAAGCACACCTTTGAGTCCACTCACGTTGTCTCACTGTGCGGATCTGGGCCGTGCTCGATAAAACATACTAGAAGAAGATTGGATTAGTGCGAAAAAAGCCTTGAACATGGGTATGGGGAGGAGGAGAACTTCGGGTGCATGAGCTCAAGATACATGACCCCCATGATACCTCTTGCATAAACTTTTTAGACATTGTCATGGTCATCAAATGAGCTTCGGCTGCGGCCAAGCTATGCAGCATCACAAAACATTCCTGACAACAGCAAACTGTCTGAGAGTGGATGGGATGGGGTGCGGAGGAGCATTTCCAACATATCTTCTTACCAGCACGTTTTTTTTTCCATTTGATCATCTACTCGAGCATGATCAAACACGAACTTACGTGTAGGCCTTGACGTAGGCGCTTTGCTGGTCTTGTTCAAGATGCTGCGGGCAAACTCCTCGGAGGAGAGGCATCATTTTATGTCGATCGTGTGAGGGAACTCCAATGCTTGAGTGGAGAAACACACAGGGGATGCTTGGAGGTCGTTTGGACAATGCTTCTCTTTCTTGTGTATGTTTTCTACCCTATTTGATGACATGTTCTTCATTGCTGTGGAGAACATCATTTCTTGTTGGCCAATACAATATAACATGGTATAATATGATTTAGGGTGTCTTTTTGCTATCAGAAACCCTTGCTCATGGCTAGGGGGGGGACGTGGGGGGTAGGGAAATTGCATGTTTGGGCAGGTTGCCGAGCGGTTTACACACCCTTCAGACCGGCCTTCACTGGTTCCAAAGACCGGTCTTTGGGACGAGGAGAAGGGTACCCAGAACGTGCTCTGAATGATTGTCTCAAACTGGAAGAGCCTATCTTGTGCCGTTCTGAAGAGAAGAACCCGGTGGTTTCCCTCACCAGGAGCAATCGCTGAGCTGTGTATGTTCAGCAATCCCGTCCGGACAAAGAGACTAAGATCAATTCCAGAATTCTCCTAAACCTAGCTGTGTCTGGGACTAGTCCCCATGACGTTTGGTGCCCCATCCTCTGCTGCTTCGTCATCCTCTTCGTTCTCCGACACGGACCTGGCGAAGGAAGGAACTGAGGCCGACCAGTCGGCCCTGGTGGCGCTACGACCCACTCGGTCCACCGGTGCTCCGTCCGGTCGCAGACCAGGTCAACCCAGCGCTCCCGGTGCTCGGTCCCAGGGTCGACCGAGCCCTCGGTCCACCCGGTGCTCGGTCCGGTCGCGAGGAACATGTCCGAGGCATGGAGCCGAACGAACATGTTTGAGAACCGTACGTTTGTTTGCAAGGCCTAAACGTACGGTAACCCCTAAAACATGATTGACAAACCATGCCGTCTGAGGCCTGAAGCTCTTGACCCTTCGTTTGATGCTTGACCCTGATTGAACCCCTGAAAATCCCATAAACCGCTGCATAACGGCGTTTTTCCACGCGCGAACATACGCCGGATTTAGATCGCAAACACTTCCACACCGTGGCCTTGGCTCCTCTGGCACCTGGAATGCAAACAGCAAACAGACCACTCCCTGTGATTTTCAAAGAATGGCATGCTGGTCTTTCTTCCAACACGTAGTGAACTCGTCATATTGATGATTTCGAGTGTAGAAAGCGGATGCTGATGTTTCTCATCGATTGTGGATAGATGTGGATCTAGGCCTCTGAGAGAACCATTCTAGGCCTGGACCATGGACAACGCTGTAAGGGATATAGCTACATGTCCGATATCAAAATGCAAACAGCCACTCTAAGAGCTCTATGTATAGGTTTTGCTCTGCAGCTTTCCTGGATCTCCTCTTCTATGTGAAGTCTGTTGATCACTTGGGCGTACTTCGTGGCATCTTCATTCTGACCAAACTCTTAGCCTACCCTGACTAGGGCCTACCACCAGTTTCTTCAAGCATCACTCGTCGCCTCGTCAAAGAGCTCTGGATTTGGGCTGTTGGCCGCTCGCGCTTGCTTCCCTGGCCAGATGTGATCTCATTGCGGAAGTGGCCGTCGGATCTTCATCGATGTTTTTCAGTGTGAAAGATCTGCGGCCACCCAAGCAGCCGAGTGCAATCTTTTGGAGACCTAGTACAGTCTCCAAATTTGACAGGCCTTCACTTGAAGCAGCTCTAGTCTCTAGTTGTTTTAGTTTTCTTCTTATATGTATGATTCGTATGATATCCAATACGGGTTATGCATGGGTTATGCCCGTGGCCAAGACTCTGGCCCAAACCAGTTTCTAACTGGGATTTGGTCCTCACAACTGGCCCTCCACTCGTTCGACTTCCCCACCAGCAATTCGCAGTGATCGCCGCCGCGTGCAGTGGACGACCTGTGGGTCTCGTGGACGACGCAAACGGCACGTCTCGTGGGTCTCGTTTTCCACGAAGCGGACTGGATTAAGCTCCATGTAAAAAGCCCTGTTGTTTGAACCAAGCAACAGAGTTTTGAGGAAGATATCATATATAAATATTATATATACATATTTGAGACATGGGGGTCATTGCACTTAGTAGACTTAGTACCATCAGGATCTGGGTGGATGGCTTGAACTAGATCTCCAAATCGCTGGCCATGGCCACAGTGGACTACTCGGGGGGTCTGGCAGCCATCCTTTGCTGGGAACACCTACAGGTAACCATGGTTACTACCATGGTTTTCACGGCTTTCTCTTCCCAAATCCCCAAACCACCCAAGACAGTCCAAAACCACGGGTTTCCTGGAGACCTTCCCTTAAGCCAAAATCGATTCATGTCTGGTCTCTGGCCATTCCAGCTCACGTCCCACTTCTGTTGGTGATCGTTCAACACACGCATGATGGCGGTGCGACGTCGCCTCTGGAGCTATAAAGTCATTCAATCGCTCCAGTGGATCGGCATCCTGTGGATCCGGCAAAAGAAGCGGCCCCAAGGTGAGGAATCAACCAAGCCTTGGTTTTCGACTTGTGGTAGCATGTTTTCGCACCCTGAATAGAAAGAACGGTATTGGTTAATAAGTGAACTCATCTTCCAAGATGTGAAGATCAGCTCTGGACCGTGGCTCTATCTTTTGGACCTTGTAAAAACATGAAACACCTATTGCAAGACATTCGGCAGGCAGGTCCTCTGCATCCGCCTCTGGCGAAGGTCCGGTTTGGTGGGGAGTCTCATCTGGAGCAAGCGCCTCATCCACATGCGGCACGGTCGACCTGGAAACCCAGTCCCAGAAACCCAGTCTGGAACTTCCCAGTCCCGTACTTGTGATGGCGATCTGAAAGCGAGATTGGAACAACCAGAACTGTTTTTATCTGTTTTTGGGACTGGGGTTCCCGGAAATGATCTGGACTGAGGCATCTTGTGCTGCACTCCAAGACTTTTATAGCCTTGTCAGGCAACTTGTTATTATAGTTCTGTTGCATCTGATCGTTGTGGAACACAACGGCACAAAATCGAACATTTCGTCTTTGGAGCCTTCCTGGCCACCTTATACAGTAACCCCCACATCCCAGCACCTTCCGCAGCCGGCGGCGTGGAGCAGGTGCCTGGTCACCAACGCCAGGTCCCAACTAGTCCCAATTGGTTGGTATGTCTGGCGCTCCCAATTGTTGTTGGTGTTTCAGCATCGTCCTGAGCGGTTGCTTTTGATCAGTAAGTCCATGGTTGGTTTTCTGTCTGAGAGAAACCACTGTCGACTTTGGACTAGAATTCAATCATACCAGGACCCTCAAAGGGGTGCCCAATGGAAGACTATAGGTAGTGTGGGGTAGTCCATTGGACACCCCGACAGGAGGGTCCAGGTATAATATATGAATCGTGCTGAATCTGTCTCCTTGATGTTGTTGAACACATCAAGGCGCAGTGAGCTTTGTTGACACCTGGAAACCATCGGGTTTGTCGCTGGCGTTCCACCGCAGGGGGGCGCAGGAGAACATGCCCGGCGATGCGGCTCGGCTCCGCCTCGGGAGCTACGAAGTCATTCAACGTCTCCAGGGGATCTCGCACGTCGGCCTCCTCCGGTCGCGCCGGCCATGGACCCATCGATCTGCCGATGTGACCACGAAGCAAATGCGGAACAAGGAAGTTGACACACTTCAAGTGTTGTGTCCTCATACGAGTACTGCTGAAAAGGCGCAAAGAACACGCAAAGACCATTCCCGAAAAAGCCTCTTAGTCACTGTCCAAAGAACGCAGCATCGGCCATCACATGGCTGTGGATGGACAATACGACTTCCTTGAGATATCTTGAGATAGTACATGTACCCTCCGACTCAGTGACATAGAAGTGGACACCAACCACCCTGTTCGTATCCTGTTCGTAAAGGATGTTCCTCGTCCTGCAAGGGTCCATGTTGGACATGTCCCACGGTGATGTGTTCGTTGGAGAGCGGAACACTCACCCTTCTCTTTTCATCTGCTCCGACTCCTTCATTGGATGGCGCATCCATCGGCCCCAACCGGAAGACGAACGGACCCACGGTTGAACAGTGAGGGGGATCGGTCGGACCTTCCCCACGGTTCATCCCAGTGACCCAACGGTTCGATCCCAGTGACGGATCGGTCACAAGTTCCAGGTCTGCAAGGCCGTTGGGTCACTTATACCAATCCTCCAGTTCGGTGCACCAGGTCCTGTCTTTTCAGAATCTGGGCCCCTTCAGCAACACACTTCGGAACCCTGGTTGCCCGACCCCTGCCATGCAGGGCCCAAGGATTCTCAGGGTGGAGAGTATCTTATCATCGCTTCTCGAACGTCGGCCCCTCCGTCCGCCGCCGTCGCCTTCCGCAGTCGGCCACGAGGACGATGCAGCGAGGAGGCGGCTTCTGCGAGTCGGCGATCGTCCAGGGAACTGGAGCTCTTCCACGGAACGAGGACGAAAGGGCAAAGGAAGCAAGCAAAAGAACGTTACGGCGAACGTTGAAAACCACTTATATACTTGGAGTCGACTTCTTCATGCAAGTCATTACCTCGGATTTCAGGCAGTCGTGCCTGTTTATATATTCGGATCATGTCCTGTTTCCTAGGGTACTTGAAGTCGGGTCCAGGTCTATACATAATATATTCTACACAATTCTACACCATACAGAATGTGTGTCCTCTTTCTGTCCATCCGAAAGGTCAGCAGCCTTGGACTTGAATGTCTGGTTCTATGTGTCAAGCCATAGCCATCATCTTGGATTTGCTTAGGGAGCTGGAAACAGAATCAACACCATATTCCTCACAAGGAACTTCACCCAGATGCAACATACAAAATCACCTTAAGCAAAACCAGGTCATGTAGGAGCTGGTTTTAAGCCTCTCCATCTCCTGCCTGGAGATCGTTCTGGCACCTCTTCCACCTGGAAATCAAAGGGGGACAAGTCAAGTCATGATCGACAAGAACAAGAAGGTTTTATATATAGTAAAAACATCTCCACCAAGGGCGCCTACTCACGAAGCGCATCTGCTAAGCTGGAACGTAGACTCGGCCCCAAAATCCGCACGGCCCTAATCTTTACCCCAAAGACATCTTCGCACATCTGTTCCCTCAATATCCCAGCCAATTAAAAACATCTCAACCACTTCAGAGGTCACTCAGATGTAGGCATACAATGTCAGCGATACATTTTTTTGAATTCAAGTCAGTGATAGCTCGTCATCAGTTCAGGTCCAACGTACAATTCTTGCTGAACTGAGGGAACAACGGAGTCGTGCCCTGTACTTTGGATGAGCAGAACTGTATCCCAATGCGACAACACCGACTGCAACACATGTTCACACCTTACTTATCTATCTATATATATATATATACCAGGACCCTCCAAGGGGTGCCCTGTCTGGAAGCCTATAGGTAGTGTGGGGTAGTCCAGCCAGGACACCCCAAAAGGAGGGTCCAGGTATATATTCAATATAGGGTCTATACAATCCATTCCATTTCTTTCCCTCAGAATCCGGGCCCGGTCCGGGTCCGGCCGCTTAGACTCCGCCTCCGCCTCCGGCTCCGAAAAAAACCCCGAACGGTCGGCCGTGTGATGTGAAGCTTTTGGCTAGCGAACATTGGCTTGAGTAGCGAACATCTGGTTGGGTATGAAAAAGACAATAGCAAATGGTGTGGCCTATAGTGTCTATCCTTTAAGATCTTGATGTCAGCACTTATCCAATAAATTCCTTTTCCATTGTTTTCCGCATTGTTTTAGCCACACCCGGCAAGAACAAGCAAAAGGCAGATGTTCACACGTGACATGATTTTCAAGCTCATTCGATCCAAATTCTGCCAGTTGCCAGTCCATGATTGGGTTTGTCATCGACAAACTGTTTTAGGGGCTCGAGGTATGAAGAAGCACCCATTGCTTGGACATGCACCCCTTCCACACATACTCTTAAGAATCCAGATCGTTTCCTGTATTATTGCTGTGTCCAGCGACTTTCCTCAATCCATACAAACCAACGATTTCAATCCGTGCAAGGTAGGATATACTTCGGCATCTAGACTTGAAGTGATGCTGCGCACCAACAGGTGAGAACCATCACTTGCTACCCAGATCTACCCAGTCAGTTCGTGGATCACCTGCATATTACCTTTTTGGGGACCAACTTGGAGACAGCCCACTCAACATTGGTGGTGCTTTTCTTCATCAGCTCTCCTGGGATGCCACCGGAGGAACCGGCGGGTGCTGCTCTCGCCACCGGACCTAAACGACGAACGCCCCTCTTTCGTCCACGTACGCGGTGGTCCACTCCCTCAGGCTGAGCCGCCTCCAAGCGCCGCTTTCGACCTCCGACGGTCGGCACGTTGTGACCGCTCACAACTACCACAACACCATCGACCGATCGAGCTTTTACGTCTGTCCGCGTTCTCAGAAAACGCCGACCACGTCCGGGGGCGACCGAATGGTTTGTTTTGTGCGCTGAAGGCATCGGGAAAAAAACTATACAAGATTCCCCAGAAGGGGATTCAGCCACAGGGAAAATGAAAAACAATATGAAATCACCTTAAACAACACCCGGGGGGTATCCTCTAGATTACGAGCCCTCCCTGCACGAATCATCGTTACGTGGATGGCCAACCGCCCAGCACTAATCCTAAAGGCAGGCATTAACCATGTTCGTCTTTGGAAGGCTTGGAGCAACGATGTTCAAGCCAACCAACGGCAAAACACCCAGTTGCGTGTCACATGTCTCAACCAGATCCATCAGGTCCATCACTGGCTGTTGCCTTCATGGCGCCTGATCTCAACATGCATCACGAACACCACGGGACGGGACGAGACGACGGGACGTTCCATGGCGGAACTCGACGCGCGCTGGGGCTCTCAACGCCGGCCTCGCCGTGGCTTCACCGGTGACTCGCTGTCCATAGCGGAACTCTGAGCGTGAGCGGAGTGAGCCTCTGAACCGGATGGAACTGAATGGAACTGCTTCTGGGACCGTCTGTGACACGGAGATGTTTCTTATTGTTTCTTGACTGACTGTGGATGCATCGCATCGGAGGTTGGAGGCTGGAATAGGATGGAGATTCTTGGATCAATCTTCTATACATGCTCGTCATCTTTTTCTTGAACCAGCACACTGGATACACAGGGCAAAGAACGCTGCGCATCAACACTTCTTGCAGGGAAAAGGATATGAACAGATCAAAGATCCAAAACGATCCAAAAAGCACAATCCCAAATAGCTCTGCAGTGTCTGGGTTTCCAGATTCCGCCAAAATGACGTTTCTGGGAGGCAAGCGTCATTGCGTCACCGAAAGAAAATCAACGGATGCAGGCTTGGCTTGACCATCGGGTGCTATCTGTCCTGAGCTTCCTGAGCTACGCACTGTAGCCTGGGGAGACAAAGCAGGAACAAAGCGTCTTTGGTGCTCAAAATGTGTGTGGTCCTGGTCAATGGTAGAAGGGAACTCATGCTGAGAAGCAGTCACAACATGTTACAACCACAAATAACCACAAGAGTTCGACTCGAAATCAGAAGTGACTGACAGTTCCCGACTCAAAATCACTGAGAAACTCTCTGACTGTCTGTTTCTGCCCGTTTGACGTTATGGCTAGGGAACATATACCATTACCAGGGCCCCTTGAAGGCCTTTAAATCGTCAACATCCTTTATCGACGGCTATACTGGTACTGGGACACTATGCAACCTGTAGACTTCGCAAACTTCACAAGCAGCCTGACCTGACCTGACCTGACCTGACCTGATGTTTCACATGACCTGACCTGATGGCATAGAAGAACGATTGACACAGCATCGGGCAGCCCGGGCTGATCTGCAGATGCGCACACGCGCAACAAAGAGCAACCGGCCTGCCGAGTGCGGTCCGTTGATACGCCGAATTGATGGCATCCGCTGAGCAGGGAGACCTTCCACGCCCCAACTGGAACCAAGGGAAATGACCAATATGCCAATGGATGTCGGGAGTCCCCCGACATATACAGGACACGCCCATTTTTTCTCTGGACCAATATGCCAATGGATGCCAAACTGCTGCAGGTTTAGGATGCTTCAACATTAAGTGGTTCTGGATGATATCTTTGGTGTCTGGATACAAAACATATTTGGCACAAACCATGGCTACAGCCTGGAACTGCTTGTCTGGCCTCTACGGGGCAAGCACTGCCCTCGCTTTGACCAGTGGAGAACTCGATCTGTGCCTCAAGAGCTCGGCTCCAGGTTGGAATCCACTGAAGGGTCTCAGTGTCAATGATAATGAAAGAGTTGGTACCCCTGCTCCCATCAACCCACAAAAGACAAGTGAGCAAACCTCCACGTTGACGGGCACTTTCAGTGTATACTCACTGGGGCCAATTGAGATTTTGAGGGACCCATTCAAGTAGGGTCAACCTTCGAACCGTCTTGGTAGCAGCAGCTCCGGATAATGACTAAAGAATTTTCATCTGGGCCATTTGCGTCAGATTCAGGCTGCCCGAAAAGCACTTTGGTGCAAGAATGTCACTGCAAACACCTTGGACAACGCGTGGAGAGACCTAAAGAAGTCGCAAACAACCCCGCCAAAATGTCCAATCTGTAATGGAGCACCGAAGGATAAACCGGACAGACAAGCAAAGAGCGTTTGTGGGATACCACCCGAGGAAAAAGGGCTAAAGTACTTCAGTAGGTTTGTTTGACATCTTCGTTAGGTCTTTAGCCGAAGAATGCCAAAGAGCTGTTATTGCGAACACAGGTCTTCGACAAGGTATATAGATGTATACTATATAGGGATATAACGGGATATATAGGGTGCAGGGTCATGCAACATGAGATCATGTCAATGGCAATTGGTTGCGGTTGCGTCAATGCGAGCAAATCGAGGCACCATATACTTGCGTAGTCATGTGTTTGCTCTGTTGGGGATTACCATCATCTTCTATATTCCCGCTCCACAGCAAAAAGATCGTTCATTCAGAGCACCAGAGTTGCATGAGCAAGAATTTCACACAGCTTCCATGTTTTCTTGGCACCAAATGGTCAGTTTGGTACCATAAACCTATATTACATCCGGTCCCATCACTGGGTTCAACAGCCGGTCCCGTGTCACCGTGGCGGTTGAACCCCTCGACCGGGCTTCCCGGCAGCGTTGGCACCTGCGGCCCACAAGACGGTAGCATTCCGCCGCAAGTTCCCCAGCTGCAAGAGCACCTCCCGTCGACCGCGGGCGTCGCACGGCGTCCCGTCCGTGGCGGTGAAGGAGGTGATGAGGACGTGATGAGGACCCGTCTGATCGTATTGATGTGAAACGGAAGCGAACGTCCTGATGCGTTTCGGGATGCCCTGAAAAACGAAAAACACATCATCTGAGGGTCATATTCTTTCACGGCTATGAAGTATAGACACTTCATGATGTTCAGGGCAAAGGCCGGCTGCAACGAAAGAGGTCCTTGTTCGGTGCAGGCCGTTTCATGCCATCACCAGTCACAGTGCAATGGAAGAGCCAGAAGGTAAACAGAAGCATCCACCGCCAGCCTTATCACCTGCAGCACAAGGGGACCTTGCCACAGCATGCCAAAAGCGGAGAACTTTCAATGACTCACTTCAAGTCATCATCCACCACTACCAGGCCGTGGTGTCAATGAGTGCCATTTGTGTCAATGTAAGTATTCCATACATGGAGTGTCTGGGCAATGATTTCCTCATGACACCGGACGTAAAGAGATCCTTAGGACGCCCGGCATGCAGTCCTCGCCCTCGCAACTGCGCCGGCTCTCCAATTGGTCGAAGTATCTGGCAAAGCTTCGATGTGGATATCAAGCTGTTCGAAGGAACTGTCCACCTGTTCGCATCTCCAAAAAGGGTTCCACTCTGGGCAAAGATTCTCAATTATGGAGACCCGGACCATCCAACATGGCCCAGAGAGAAATCATTGGACTGCCAAACAGCGCCGCAAACATGGTCAGAAAGCGCTCATGACCAAAGGTTGTACGAAACGGCCGGATTCCCGGTGGAACCCAGTTTCCACCGGTGCAAACAAACAGGGAATCGCTTCCCAATACATCTTTACCAAGATGTTCTGTTCTGTCCTGTTTTTTGGGTCGCTCTATACTATACCAAACCAGGTCTAGGTCTAATAGTTACCTAAAATAGTCGCTATAGTGGTAGGTAACTCCATCCCTCAGGAATGATCCCGCACCAAACTCTGCTCAAACTGTTCCGCATGCTTCCTGCCTTGCAAACTTCCTGGGGATTTGATCGTGCTTGGCATAGGCCTCTTCATCCAGATCCACTTCATCATAGGGAGCCTGGCGTCACGACGGTCACGGTGACGAAGGGGAAACATACAATAAATATATATATGATATAATATGATATAATAACTGATATAATATATATTTATAGCCTTAGAAGTCCAAAGACTGGTTTTGGGACCACCGAAGTAAAGGATATTCCCGGGTGTTGAACGAAGTCGCTCCTTCGAACCCCCTGACCCGTCGGGGCGTCAGGTCATGACAGCGGTGACAGCATGACTAGTCCATGAATGTATTTCCATTCATTCACACCCGCTCAATTTAGATTGATTCATATTCATATTATTAATATTCATATTGAACAATATATCCAGTATACCTGGATCTTCAAACTGTGCAATTTCTGCCTTCTCATCAATAAAACCAGCCAAAAGGTTTTAACGGTTCTAACACATGCACAGTTGGAAGATCTAAATATATATATATATAAGTGTTCTTTTCTATTCACCACGTAAAATGAATGGTATCTTCTTAATCTATTTCACTGATCCTGCCTGAACCGGCCACTGATCTTGCCGATCACCTGGGGCCACGAGGCCTGCCTGCAAGAAGAACCACTCAGTGGGAGACCAATGAACCAAGCCCTCTTCATCACCACCAATGAACCAAGCTCAGTGGACAGAGTTCGTTTGAAGTTCATGAACTCGGTGAACTCTGGCAACTTGACCCGAATTTTGAAGAGTCCTTGCCAGCTTTGCTTGACATACATTCAGGCTGAGAGCCCTGCGCTATTCACCACCTCTGGCTCCCAAAAGCTTCCAAAGGGAAACTGAGCGATGCACTCCGCGTGGCGCGGCTCGCAACATGTTAAGTTGAACAGTTTAGTCTCAACATGTCAATGTGAAGGTCAATATGTTCCATCAAGTTGGAACATATCATATATCATGTTCTGTTCATGCTTTTCTCCCTTGGGCGGCCCAGTCTTTTTTGCAGTCTCCAGTCGGACATAGTAAGGGTTTCTGTGTGATCTGTGATCATGCGCGTGTCAAACCGAATTGAAAGCCAAGCTCGAGGAACAGGTGGACTTTCACTGTTCCGAAGGACCTTCAGGTACGGAAGGTATGCCGTCCTGACCCTCAAATGACCTCGACTTGCTAGACTATGCTTCCCAGAACTGGTCGTGTTTGGGATAGATTGAACCGGTCCACACATCGGTCGGTCTGCAGCTCCGCCCAGCTCGTCCGTGTCGGTGAAAACGGTGTTTCAGGATGGGATGCACCAAGGCGTGCGCCACGGCCACGGGTGCGAATGCTTGGACCCGACATGGTCGCCAATGCGAAAGGGATGCAGCCCTTTCCATTGGAGAAGGGCTGGGGATTCGGGTGGAAAGCTTCACTGCCCAAGCTAAGCATCCGGGCCCGTGGAAGCAACACTATAGGGTTTGGTTCGGGTCCGGACCCCTGCGAAGGTGTCAGGGCTGGACTCTTAGGGCACTAATTCAAAGCAAAGCCGCTGTGGGGTCAGCACTTTCAAGGACAAAGCCAGAGCCTTATGGAGCACGCACAGGTTGGATTGTAGGCAACCGACGGAGACAAACGAATGCATGAGATACCTGCTGTACCAGCAACCACCCAAAATTATGCTGAAGCTTCTAATTATTTCGGGTTGGATGGGCTGCATATCTTGCGTCGATGGCCTCCCACTCTTCTCACTGGTCACATTCTCTTCGGGATTGCGGTGAATTGAACCTGTTCTCTGTGTATATCTGTGATCTAAACCTTCCCAAGTACTAATTAGTTTTTATTTTTTAAATAATGTTTAATGTTTTATCTATATAGTGTCCTAAACAAAACTAGTTGTGCATCAAGAAAGCCAACCAAGAGAGGCTGGGCCGGCTGTTTCTTCACCTTCGCCCTCCACATCTCCTCGCTCTCCGCTCTCCACATCTCCTCGCTTCCTGCCACCTCTTCCTGCCGAGAAAGCGTCGGTTCTCGGAGCCGGTGGACTTCACGTAGCGAAAGACCTGCCCTGCGGGTGGTGCTGAGCCACAATCACCTCACTCCGCAGTGTGCGCCGCGCAGTGCGCGGACGGGACGCGTGGATGACGCCTGCCACGGGACGTGGTTGTCGGAGGCCAACGAGGCCGAGACGGCCTCGACGTGAGATGGGAAAGACTCTTAAAGCAAATGGGTCATTCTCTCCGTACATTTAAACTTCCTGACATCATAATATCCCTAGGGATCCAAGTACCTACCTTCTCAGGAGGTGCTTGGACCCTCCAAATCTATACTATATACTACTAGTAGTATATATACTTCACGTTCTGAGAAGGTACGACAGATCCCTAGGGTACGGGTGTGACATGGTGTGACCTTTCAATGGAGAGACACCTAGCCGGCCGATCGCCCCGTGGCTTGCGATCTCCTTCTTCCGCGGGGGTGGGGCACCTCGGAGGGTGGGTCTCCCATGTCTTGAAGCTACTAGCGCCACATTGCTTCTGTCCTCATCTTGGTCGACGAGTAGATGCCATGGAGTGGGCAAAAGCCACACGTTTGGTCGACGTCTCTGGAGGATGAGCAAAACCCTCCATGTAAAGAGGCTTTTCAATTCAAGCTGGGCGGGTTGAGGGCATCAAGAGTCTAGGAAAAAACCCTTGGATTTGCTGTCCAGGCACCGGGAAAAGGAATGAACATCGAACATGATCCTTGACAGTCGCTGCGACAGGACACCCCGACGCCCCCCCCGGCACCAGACCGTTGAGTCCTTTGATGTCCTCACGCCGCGGCACAGTGGGCCACGCCGCGAAAATCTCGGGGCTCCATCACCTGAAGTGAGGGGCTGCACCGTCACGTTCGGCCAGGGCAGGGATGGGCATCTGTTCGGTGCAGCAGATGAAAAGGGCGTCTGGTCTGTGCGAATGGAAAAGCGGGCCGCTCATTCACCAAGCTTTATCGATGTTCTTTTTTTCATCTTTTTTCCATGTGTGACGCGCGCGAGGCTTCGCCCCTGGCATCCCCATTTCGTTAATTAAGGCAAAGGTTTCGTCGAGAGTTGGGTGGGATTGCTCCAATCTCTGAACGACACGAAGCATGGCGCCAAGCATGTCCTTGCGACGGACACCGTGTTCTGCAATATTCCGTGACACCGCGTGAAAAAAGGCCAAACTCTCAACACAGGCCTTAAGAGGCCGGAGCCCTTTTCTGACCGCGAACAAGTAAGAGCTCTGGGGCCACTAAGCAATCCTCTACCGGTCTTCTTGGGCCCTTCACCACCTGACCGCGAAAACGACGAACACCATCCCCACTCCGAAGAGCCCCGAAGACCGGCACCGCGCGAACAGGTGTTTCGGACCGGGCTTCGCTCGCTCGCTGCGCGATGCGGCGCGCGAAGGGCGCCTGTGCGAGGGGAAGACCCAGCTGCTTGGACACCTCTGAGGCCCAGAGCCGATCCTCCTGGCTTCGTGAAGACCATGTGTTCAACACCTGGTGTCTACATCTGTATGGGTATAACTATATGTGAGTTGCATGCCATGCAACATGAAACGCGAAACTTCGCTCCACCGAGACGGGTGGGCTCGAGAGTTTGAAAAGCCTGCGGTGCGGTCGCCTCGGCGACTTTGTCTCCCGCGCGTCGGCGCGGCGCGTTCGTTGGTGGTGGACTTCGTTTGCTACCACCTGGTTTTCCACATTGGTAGCGGAGCCCCATCCAGGGGCTCTGCATGTGCTACGCGAGAACGAGCACGAGGTCCTGCATAAGACCCGGGTCACGATCGGCAGAACGAGCTCTATTTTGGTTTTGGTTGCTGGCATTTGCACTTCTCTATATCCACGGCTTTGAGGCCATCCAGCACGACCTTGTGGAGCCCTACCTCACTGTCGCCTCCATCATGGGCAAGCCCACAAAACAGACCCAGGCTGCACCTGCCTCGAGTTCGAAAGAGGGTACGAGCTACGCTGATCTTCGAGACAGCTATGTGCCTTTGTTTTCCGGCCAGCCGGCCGATTACAAAGAGTGGCGACAGAGGATCCACTTGTACCATCGAAAGATGGCCATTTCGAAGAGGAGCAACGAGAGTGTGTTGAACATCGTGGGATCGTTCACTGGCGTGACATGGCGCTTGTTTCAGGAGTGGTCCATCGAGGAGCTGGAGAAGGAAGACGCCTTCACGCGTCTGATCACCACCCTGGACGCCAACTTTGCCTATGACTCCCGCGTGCAGCTTCCCTCCGACTTTGAGAACTACTTCAACCTCCTCCAGAGGCCTGCCGGCCAAACTCTGTTACTGTACGTGACAGATCATGAGGAGGCGTATCGGAAGCTGCAACAGCACAAGGTTGAGTTGCCCTCGCAGGTACAAGGATGGCATCTTCTACGCCGAGCCTCGCTCAGCAGAGAGCAGAGGCAAATGATCACCCTGCGCGCTCCCAGCCTTGAGAAGAACGAGGTGATCGAAGCCATGTACCTCATCCTGGGCCAAGATTTCAAAGGTGGAGGATGGAACACCGAAAGGAATCGACGTTTTGGCTTCAGCCCCCAGTGGAAGAACAGAGCCTATGCGGCCGCAGAGGACTATGAAGGTGAAGATGACGACTATGACCACTGGGAGTCCGGCTACTATGAAGGTGAAGATTGGCATGAAGAGCCAACCCAGGACCCGGACGAGGCCTATGAATTCGATGAAGACGCCGTCTACTACGGCGATGAACCATGGCCCGATGATGACACCTCCGCAACTTCGCCACATGAACTGGCAGAGGAGTACGACATGGCCTTCGCCTCGTACACTGACGCTCGAAAGAGATTTCAGGAGCTCAAGATGTCCCGCGGCTACTTGCCGATTGTTGCCCTCACCGATCAACAAGGAGGTCACTCGCCCACATCATCGACTACCTCACCATCATCATGGAGGGCGAAGGGAAAGGGCAAGGGGAGTTCCAAATCTGGCAAGTCCAAGTCAAAGACAAACATCCGCTACTCCAACACGGACAACCGGCCAGTTGATCCCCGGGCAAGGGCAAAAGCTGCGATGACCTGCTTGCGATGTGGCCAGCCTGGTCACTGGGCGGCAAACTGCCCTCAGAATGCCTCCGGCTCCATGAAATCTGGTCAGAAGCGACCGGCTCCTTCCACGACAGAGGGTATGGCCTTGCAGACCACCTTCAAGCCTGACGAGTCTGCGATGCTCATCTTCCAGGACAGCAATGGTTCCGAAAGACCGGATTGTGTGATGCTTGACCCAGGAGCAAGTGCATTCCTCAGTGGCTATGGCCCATTCAAGCGCTACCTGGACCACCTCAAGTCCATCGACTTCCCGGTTGAGAGCATCCGCATGAGCAAAGGCCGACGCCGCTTCCAATTCGGCGGTGATGCATCCTTGTGGTCGGACTGGTCAGCTCACCTCCCGACCTTCATCGATGGAAAGTATGGCACCATCGAGGTCTTCCTGCTTCCTGGAGGCACTCCCATGCTTTGTGGACGCCCGATCATCGAGGCGTTGGGCATCACCATGGACTTCGCTCAAAAGCGGTTGCGCTTTGGCACATCCACTTGGACAGATGCCACGCTCGGACGCCAAGGCGAATATCTTTGGTCCCTGACCGCTGAGCACGACACCGTCTACTACGACGTTAGTCAGCCTGACTATGAACTGCGCACAGCCGATCCTGAAGTTGCTGCAACAGATGGCTTCCACCTGAAGGATTTCCTCGAGGCTGAACATGGCTTCACTGCTCGTGAAGAGCTTGTGACAAAGGGAGTTGAAACCTGGTGTGTGTACCCTCAAGCAAGAGTTGAAAACTATGGATGTGCACCTTCGCACCCACCTGAATGATTTGTCAGCCTTTGTCACCAAGGAGCTACATCGACCAGATCGACCTCGAGTGCTGTGGGAAGTCTACTGCGGCACAGCTCGAACCTCGCAACTTGCTGAGGCCCTTGGACTGGAAGTGCGACAATTCTCGTATGAGACTGGATGGGACTTTGACAACCTCAACCACCAAGACCAGTTCATGGCCCTACTTGATGAAGAACAACCGGATGAAGTGTTGATCACTCCCGAATGCAAGCTCTGGTCCCGCATGCAAAGTCTTGGCCGTCGCACCTGGCATCAGCAAGAAGCTTTGATTGCTGCTCGAGCACGACATCATGATCGACACCTCCTGTTCGCCAAGAAGATCTACCTAGCTCAGGCCACTGGTGGCCGCCACGCCACACTGGAGCAGCCAAAGCATGCGCTATCCTGGCGCACACGTGCACTTCGAGATCTACCTGGCCGCCGTGCTGATTTCTCTCAGTGCAGGTACGGCGCACAGTGCCTTGACGAAGATGGAGTTTGGCGCCCGGTGCGCAAAGACACCACGCTACTCACCACCAAGCGTGCTGTCCAAGATGCGATGAGCCTCACCTGCCAGAAGGATCACCAGCACTGTCATCTCGAAGGCGCAGCTCCTGGCTATGGTTCTCGCGCTCGATACATGGAAGAGTATCAACCTGGTCTCGCAGCCACATTGGCTGGTGCCTTGTTCGTGGACGAGCCACCCACGCTTTGGGAAACAGCCCATGCAGCCGAGGAAGAACGACAGACCACTGGCTCCCTCATCAAGCTCAAGGCGGAGACCAAACAAGAGGCCATCCGGGTCGTTCAACGCTTGCACAGGAACCTCGGTCATCCTGGCCCTGAAGCATTGGCTGAGTTGTTAGCCGCTCGAGGAGCATCTGAGGCAGTCATCCACGCCGCAAAGGGCTATGTCTGTACGGCCTGTGCAAAGTATAAGAAGCCAGCTCAAACGGCTCCTGCTTCCATGCCCAAGGCCAAGGAGTTCAACTCAGTCGTCCAAGCAGATGTGTTCTGGATTCGCAGAGGAAGCACCAAGTACCCCATCCTCAGCCTGGTCGACACAGCCACTCGCTACACGGCCGCGATTCTCCTGAAGAATGAGCAGTCAGAGCAGTACATCCGAGCCGTTGAACGGGCTTGGATCTCCGTGTTTGGTCCACCAGCTGCTCTTCTCACTGATGAAGGCCGACCCTGGCTTGGACAGGCCATGGATGATTGGACAACAGCCCACAACATTGAGCACATCGTCGCTCCTGGGGAAGCTCACGAACGTCTGGCAGTGGTTGAACGGCGACATGCCGTAATTCGAAGAGCAGTGGAGATCTACCTCGACGATCAAAAGATCGATGACGCCCCTGGCATCAAAGAGGCCCTGACCTATGTCTTGCCACAGCTCAATGCCACTCCAAGTGTTGCAGGCTTCAGTCCAACGCAATGGGTGCTGGGACATCAACCTGGCATGGCTGGAGACCTTCTGTCAGAGCACACCCAAGCGCCGCACTTTGGCGGCAACTCTACCTTTGAAGATGCCCTCACCAAACGGCAGGCAGCCAAGAAGGCATTGATCGATGCTGATGCTGATCGTCGCCTTCGCCGTGCACTGAGTCTCAAGTACAAGGGTGTCAACGCTGAGTACAGCTTGGGGCAAAAGGTTTGGTTTTGGCGCGATGCCAAACAGCCCGACTTGGTGAAGATTAGATGGTTGGGCCCGGCTCAGGTCGTCATGAAGGAGCACAAGCAAGATGAGTCTGGCACCTCGCAAGTGAGCGTGTACTGGCTGGCATTCAAGACCCAGCTGATCCGATGCGCTCCTCACCACGTACGAGCAGATGTCAAGAGCCTGGACCACGCCCTGGATGATACCCAAGGTGCTTTGAACACCGTCCGTCAACTTCGCTCTCGGGGTGTGACCCGCTTCTATGACCTCAACAGGGCAAATCGGCAGAACTTGGCCGACGTTGAAGATGATGAGCATGGCGAGGCATCCGGCCTCGAGTCCCTGTCTGAGCATGAGATGGCACCTCCTCGACAGCGACCACGCTTGTCGATTAGCATGCCCGAGCAAGACACACCCCAGGAAAGTCCGGAAGCACCACCGGATTCGGCACCAGCGCCATCGGCGCAACATGAAGCACCACCTGCACAGGATCCATCAGCAACCCATGCACCGGCAGAACCTCAAGAACTACCACCAGTCCCAGATACACCGAGGTCACAAGGACAACTGCCGCCTGTGCCGATGTCTCCTGGCAGCATATCACAGCCGAGTCAGGAACCCAGTGAAGAGCCTCCGATCCAAAGCGGACAGCCGACACCACATGCCAGTCAACACCGACCGGCATTAGATCCACAGACCGCCTCGCTCTACGAGACCACGGAGCGAGAGACCTTCCAACAGCAGCGCCTGCGTTTCAACAGACAAGAAACGTTGAGCTTCGCACCATGGCGGACACGCCATCAGCATCCGAACACACCCTATGGGCCGGCTCCAGATAACAGAACACACACAACAGCGGCAGCGGCAGCCCAGGCAACCCAGACCGCCACGCCACAAGCTGGCGAACAGCTACCAGGACAGGCCTTCCAAGTTGAAGACCTTGATCCAAAGCTGCTACCTGCCGGATGGCATGTTGATGATGAAGGCTTCATCAGCCTGTGTGATCGCCCCATGGACTATTGGGAAGTGAAGGCAGGATGTCTCATCAGGCATCACCTTGTGCCCAGAAGAGGCAAGCTGAACATTGATCACCTGCCAAAGGATTGTCCGGTTCCTGCAGACCAGCTCGACCGCATCAAGGTCACCTTGATCCACCAACCTGGTGGGAAGGGACGACTCACGACCGATGATGGCACGGACACGGCACCTCCCAAGGATTTGAAGTCCTCCTGGACTGGCGTCACGGTCTTCCAGGTCACCGGCTCATTGCGGAAAGAGATGGCCATGTATGGTGGCTACCACGAAGCCTTCACCTCCGCCAAGCAAGAGGCCAAGAGTCAGAAACTGGCCCGAGTCAAGAAGATGAAGACCGCAAAGAATGATGTCAATGAAAGACACCTTGGCCCTCACGAACGAGCACTCTTCAAGGAAGCCAAGGTGAAGGAGCTGAAGAGTTTCTTCGACCACGGAGTCTGGACTTTCCAGACCAAGTCAGAGGCCGATGAAGCAAGGACCCTGACCTCAAGGATGATTTTGAAATGGTCCAAGAATCCTGATGGCAGCCCAAGGGCGAAGGCACGACTCATCGTGCGAGGGTACAATGACCCCGATGCTCTGGCAGGCCAGATTCCAACATCCAGTCCAACCACAACACGCCTGTCAAGGAGCATGGTGCTTTCGCTAGCCGCCAACATGCGGTGGAACATGTGGACGGCAGATGTGTCCACGGCATTCCTTCAAGGTCGATGTCAAGACCGCAAGCTGTGGGTGAAGCTTCCCAGCGAAGCACTGCAGTTGCTTGGGGCCGATCATGACACTCGCATGTTGTTGCTCAAGCCCTGCTACGGGCAGATCGATGCTCCACGAGGCTGGTACTTGGAGGCAGTTGACCGCCTTTTGCGCGCTGGACTCCGACAGCACCCTTTGGACCCTTGTGCCTTCCTCATCTATGAGTCCGATGCTCAGGACTATGATGCTGGTTCACCGATCTATGAGAAGGTGAGCACTCTTGGTCCAGAATGCCTCTGTGGCATGGTCATCATGCACGTGGATGACATGCTTGGTGCTGGATGTCCTCATTCACCTCGCTACAAGGCCGTCACCGACCTTCTGAAGGAGAATTTCTCGTTCCGTGAATGGAAGGAGGAGGAACCCTGTCTGGAGTACTGCGGATGCCAACTTGAGAAGACTGCATCCGGTGGACGTCGCCTTCACCAAGAGCAGTACATGAGCAAGCTCAAGCCCATCAGCTTTTCCAAAGGACGCCCCATGTCCGAACTTCTGTTGGACAAGGAGATCACCCAAGTGCGAGGACTCCTGGGGTCGCTCCAATGGCCTGGAGTCCAAACCTCTCCACACTTGCAGTGCACCACGTCCATGCTCTCAGGCCAGATCACCAAGGCCACTGTCCAGACAATGCACGAGTGCAATCGTCTTCTCCGCTTCGCAAAGGAGAACAAAGATGTGAGCCTCAGCTACAACCATCTATGCCACCCTGATGAGCTTCAGTTGGTTTGCTTTTTTGACGCTGGCTTCACCGCAAGGTGTGATGGAAGCTCACAGGGAGGCTACATCACGCGGGTGGTTCATCGAGAGCTTCTCACCTCCGCGGAAGAGGGCGAATACCATGTCCTGGACTGGAGGAGCTTTCGCACTCCCCGTGTTGCTCGAAGCAGCCTTGGCGCCGAAGCCCAGGCGGGAGGACAAGCAGTTGATGCCGTCGACTTCACATGCCGCTATTGGCACCACTTGTTGCACCCCAACACCAAGCTCAAGGAGCTTCTTGAGGTGAAGTCCGACCTCAAACCAGTCCTCATCACGGACGCCAAAGCCCTCTACGATTCCTACCACCGAGAAGGGATCAGTTCCTCAGTTGTGGATAAGCGGGTGTCGCTGGAGATCCGCGTGATGAAGGAGCGGTTGGAAGAGCTTTCTGGTTCCCTGCGCTGGATGAGCTCTGAGCGGCAAATTGCTGACGGCTTAACGAAGGAGTCAGCACGTGTTTTGTTGGCCTCCCGACTTCGCCATGGAAAGTTGAAGATGACATGGGACCCTCACTAAGAAGAAGTCGAAGGCTGAGAAGGCCGCCGCGATTGCAGAGTCTACTGCACTCCCGCCACTCCCACGTCTGGTCGCGACACGCACTGAGGACATGATGGAGAATGAGCACCCTCATGAGACCAATGCCACTCCAAAGAATGACAACATCTCTGAGGACAATGAAGCCTGGCCGAATGAAGACGCGCCTGACATTGTCAGCTTTGCTCAGAACCACGGCTCGCTACAGTATGTCGACGCCCGGAGCCATGTCGTGCCGAGCCGCATGGAGTTTGTCGACCAGAGTCGCTTGAAGAACGTGTTTCTTGGTTTGTTGAGCTTTTCACTGCTGGCAGCCGGAAAGGCTGAATCGGATGTTTGCTCGAAGCCTGATGTTCACGCCCCCGAAGACACTGGAGATTTCTGGCTGAGCGTTTTTCTGTTTTTGCACCTTGGAGCGATGCTGCTTGTTTTCATGTGTGGCCGAGCATCCAAGAGGCCACAAGTGTTTGAAAGCCCTGCCACCTCCGAAGCTGGTGTACAGAAAGATGATCCGGTAGTCCTGCAGCGATGGCGAGAGATCGCCAAGTCAGAAGCTTTGAAGGCCAGTGAGTCCCAGGCCGCAGCTCGTGAATCTCGATCTGCCCTCAACCTGCAGATCCGAGAGGTCTCGGAATTGAGATCTTTGGTAGAGTGTGCGGACCAGCTGCTGAAAGCATTGGTCGCTGAGATGGAGCGCCACTCAAACCGGTGCCCATGTGGAAAGGAGGTTTTTGTAGTGAAGAAAGGAAGGTGTTGGCACCTCTATGGATGCCACATCGTTGAGAACGCAGTTCCATCCAATGTCCAGCCCTTTCGAGGCTGCAGCTTTTGCACTGAACACCAGTGCCCGCCTGACAGGTTTGAGTATCCTGCAGGCTGGTGCATTCGCCAGGATGTGGATTCCTGGCTGCGCGATGCGCAACCCTTTTTACCTTGGGGCCAAGAACGGTCCATGTGAGTTGCATGCCATGCAACATGAAACGCGAAACTTCGCTCCACCGAGACGGGTGGGCTCGAGAGTTTGAAAAGCCTGCGGTGCGGTCGCCTCGGCGACTTTGTCTCCCGCGCGTCGGCGCGGCGCGTTCGTTGGTGGTGGACTTCGTTTGCTACCACCTGGTTTTCCACACTATATATTATGTCTCTCTAAAAATGCCAAGAAAGTACCAGTTTTTTTTGCACAGTTTGAAGATCCAGGTATAGTAGGGTATGGAATATATTGGAGGGTGTCCAGGTACATAGAAGGAATGAGGGACCCTTTAGGCCTCTGCGAGCCGAAGCATCAGTGGATGGTGCATCCTGGTTCTGGACAAAAGCACACTTGGCTTCAGTCGATGACCAAAAACGTCAATCCCTCCAACATCGAACCCGAAGGATCCTTGGACCCTCCTTAGAAGGGGTCGAACCCTGTATAACAAGGGTTTGGGGACCCGAAAACCACACCCTTGTTTTATTTCGGGTGCGGATCCTTCGTGCACCTGGAAGAATCAGAACATCGCCACTTTCACATCCACTGTGCGTTGGCACAGCGCCCAAAGCTCCACCGCTGGTCCTTCGTGAGCTCTTCCCGCTTGGGCGCCTGGCCGGCCGTCTTCGCACGGCGAAGAGAGAGGAGGGTGTTGAAATCCTTTACATAACAAGTGGTTGTTTGGGGAAACATCCAACATAGGAAATGGTTGGGACTGGGGAGTTCCATCCATTTCTTTCTGGTTGGGACTGGGGTTCCAGGCAGTTCTAGATAGATCCCCACGTAGAACATGTTTTATACAAACCGTGCCACTGTACCACTATAAGGTATGAGGGAACTGTGGCAGGTTTTTGCCCATGGGGTTAGCAGTATCATGTGACGGACGCTGGTTGCCGATGGGGGTAAACCTTTCCCAACAGTTAGTTCACGGCCACCTTCTCAGAAGGTACGACCTTTATTTTTTAAATAAATTGTCTCGAACACATCACCCTTCGCGCTTGGATGGTGGCATCCATAGGCCCGGTTCTTCCAAGTGACCGAACTTGATCCCCGGTTTTGAGGTCACACACAGGCCCGCCAAAGGTCACAAGGAGGGACTGAAGAAGCTGGCAGAAGAATATGATTTTGCCGCTACAGGTTACACATGTTACATATTTGTTTCATTCGGACCATAATTTATTAGAAGATCCCTCTTTAGGGCTTGTACGGGCGTGCTTTTCATTTGACCGTTTCAAGATCCATATCGGTCCAACGAGTCGATCAGCCATGCCTTTTCGCTCCTTACAGGAGCCATTCTGGTGGTGTGGAAGATCTAAAACATTCTAAAACCAGTCTGCAGGCAGAAAACACATACCGTTGGACGACCTGTGGAGGCGATCAACCCACCAAATCAAGCTGAAGTCCAGTTCGACAATTTCAGGAAAATCCATGAAATTCCTCGGGTCACCGGTCATGTCACCGAGTCAGACGATTCTTTATTATCGTCTTGAAAATGCTTCTGCATGAGAAAATGAAAAGCATCTGCATGGGAACATGATTGAACTTGATTGAGATCACTGTTTCAGGGATTTCAATGTGAAACCCTTCCCCCTCCATTAGCGGGGGTCCCTCCAAAAAAACATCGAAAGAATCACCGGTTCCCCAAAAGGCATCGACCTTTCATTGCATTATGCCAGAACCAAGTCCTGCCATATGCCCGAATATGCCCGAATTCTCCTAAAGCACCGAAGCCTAAACCGTGGTCCTGTCTGACCATTGGTGCATGACCAAACTCTGCACGCTTGGGCGACATCCAATGCCGAAAACATCTTGGAACCCCCTCCCTGATCCTCGCTGATCTCGTTGGCTTTCACATCAACTGACCCCCAAAACGTGTCCGAAATCCACCTACGAACGTTTTCCACCCGCCGTTCTATACCACCTTCCTTTCGTCCACCTGGTTGGACGGTGTGAACTCTGGGCACCTCGTCTTGTCACTAGGTCTTTCACCAGTCCAGGTAGCGGAAACGCCCAACATCTTCCGCTTCTTGCTACTCATAGCGATGCAGTGTTGCGATGCACCTGTTCCCAATAGCGAGGCTACTACTACCCCAAAAAATCCCAAAACCACCACCCAGCGCGAGCAGCTCGGCACACAACTCTGGACGCGCAGCGCACGCATCGGCAGCGGACGCGAGGCCGCCTCGCATCGGCAGCGGTCACTGGCCGTGCTGGGAAAGGCGTCTGGATAGAGATACCTTGGAGTCAGAGGGTCGCGAGTCGAAGCCCGAGCTTCTCTGGCACCGCTGTCGTGGGTCTGAGTTGATGAGATGGGGCCGTGGGAGGGGAGGCGGGCGGCAGGGGATGGGCCGAGTTCGAGCCGGGTCGATGGGAGCGCCCCAATGGCACCACGGCTGACGTACTGGCTGACGTCATACGGCTGACGCTGGTTTGCTGTCGGGGTAAACACGGTCTCCAGTATAGTTCAACCCATTATAACCCATTCAATCGATCACTCCTTGCTTGCCCTGAATCTCTATGAGTTATAGTACCTGGACCCGAGATTGTAAGACCCTCCGTCGAACTGGACGAGCGTGGGAAGACCCACGCTGTTCCATCGGTTTGGTCGCACACGGAGAAGAAAGCCGTGCTATCGAAGAGAACTCCAAACTGTGCACTCTGAGGCGCTTTTGGAACCACGTGGAGCTTCTGACCGCGTTGTTTGACTGTTTTTTTAAGGAAAACCACCCAGTACCGTCAGCCATCCGAGGTGTTGGTCGGCTTCGACCACCACATTTTGCACATGACTTTCTCTAGTCATCAACATGGAGTTCCGAGAACGCTTGCAGGATTGCATGTGGATCCCAGGCAAACCACTATATGTTAGGTCGATCGTTTTAAGTCTTTGGAACCACTGGTTACCCTATTTGTTTATAGTCGTTAGCCTGGACTTTCTGGGTTCGGGAACCTGACGTGTTGCTCAATCAGGAAGCTCCATCCCTTCCCCACTGGGACCTCCGGGCGGGGGCACGTACAAGGCGGGGCGGCGGGCGCCTGGCAACGAACTGGGGGTTTCTCGCCCCTATAAGGAGGGTCCTGCAGCATCCACTAACCAAGCTTTATTTATGGTTTTATGGGTTTCTGTTGATTGGTCCTCTTTTTCAGAGTCAACCTGAGGGGCCTCTCCCTCTGCGCGCCCATGCTCACTTCAGGATTCCTTCCGTGATTGTATGCATATTTTTTTGCTGCCTGAGTTGATCCTGCAGCAAGGTTTTTGGAAGCTACAAACGATTGCTATGACTGTCATAAAACAATCTCCATCTTTGTCCGGTCTCGGGGGGAGGGACGTGAAAATTGCGTCAGCGGGACGCTTGTTGGAGAACAGTACGAAATGCCATAGGGGTCATAGGAGTGCGCCTTAAAATAGGAAGACCTTGCACGCGTTCCGAACTTTCGAAAAACATCGACCAGTCTGCCCAGCCAGGGCCGCCAGGGAGGTCTCCCGAAAATACACACCCATATGTTGGGTATAGCCTATTACCAGTGGATGATGATGGTTCAGTTGCAGGCCTTTCTCAACAGTAGTCAGACTTGTTGACTGACTGAACTGTTCCAGTTCCAGTTCCAGATCCACATCCATTGTCAAAGAGCTGGCAGCTGTCCTGGGGCAAGATCCAGTTCCAGTTCTAGATCTAGTTCTATTTCCAGTTCTTGTTGTCATTTCAATTCCTATGATGCAATTGATCTTCAGTTTTGTGTGTGGAGGTGGAGATCCAGTTCCAGATCCAGTTCTAGTTCCAGATCTAGTTGCGATTCCAATTCCCCTGATAAAGAAAACATTCCTTTTTTTTTTGGGGGGGGGGGGGGGGGGGGGGAGTTCCTGATCCAGCTCCATTGGGGAACAATAGTGTCGTCAGGTTGCAGGTCCGGTGGCTCATGGATCGAAGCTTGGGGCAGCTTCCGATCGATGATCGATGGAACAGCATGGTCGGGCGAGCGCTGGCGAGCGCAGGTCGTAGGTATCGTAAAGCCACGATTTTCGAGATACACGACCGCAGGTCGGAGGTTGGTCTTCAACAATTTGCATGACACGAAAACGGTATCATCAACACACCGAAGTCGATTTCCGCCCAAAACTGAACTCGTGTGCACCTCCTTGGCGCGGGCGACCAGTGTCTATCACCTTGGCAGGGACCATTTTCCCGTGTCGATCTACACATTCAGCAGGCTCAAACGGGAGAGAAAACTGTCAGTGCAAACCGAAGTCGATCTACTCACCATACACATCGCTGACAACGATTCACGTGGATTTACATGGATTTATATGGATCACTTACATCACTTGTCACTACCCAGACACTCCATGGACTGCCATATATATGCCTACATTGACCCCCAAAATATATGCCAGTCCCAGACTGGTCGTGTCTGGGCTATGGATTGGACTGTGGATCTCTATGGGATCTCGTGGGCTTCACGGATCAACATGAGGAGCAGACCTACCAGCAGCACCCGATTCAGCGGGTGCTGAGAACAGGAAACAAGGAATGAAATCAAACAAATACAGAGTCAGGGGGGTGTCTCTCAACATCATTTCCTTTATCATACATACCTGGATCTTCAAACTGTGCAGAATTCTCTTTTGCCTTCTCATCGATAACACCATCCAAGTTCGGCAGATATTTTGCACAGTTGGAAGGTCTAGGTATCAATCAGTTTCAATTTGGAAAGGATCCAGTCACGGAATTGCTTACATATAAATCAAATACATATTATATATCAACTCCCAGCACCTTCATGTCGGGGTCACCTGGCTGGAAGCCCCTACACTACCATCCGGGACCTCCAGACAGGACACCCCGAAAGAAGGTCCAGGTCTGTTGGTCGACTTTGAAGACTCTTCCATCTGGTTCCTGGCGTTCCTCCGCGCTGAACGCCGGCGCCTCGGACGCTCCTCCGAACGCATCCAGCGGTGCCACGGGCCTTTGGGACGGGGGAAAGCCGGCGGCGACGACGACGACGTCGGCCGGTAGGTCCTGGGGTCCTGGACATCCAGGAGCAACGTCGTCCATGTAAAGACCGAAGTGGACTGCAAGCTTTTCTGCAATGGGGTCAGCAATGGGGTCAGACCATGAAAGACCCTTTTTTTCGGAAGAACACACGGTTGAAGAAGGTGGCTCCCGCCACAGGTCTCGAATCTGGTCATCTCGTTTCACGGGACCTTTCACCCATGTTGTCTTGTGTCTGAGTCGGGAACTCCAAGTCATCCATAAAGGGGCTTCCGGCCTGGTGTGCTGCGCAACTGCTCTTTCTCGAGACGTCTCTGTCTCAACTCGGGACGTCCTCTGTGCATCGATCGACGCTAAGAACCCAATCCGAGGTCGAACCGAAGAAAGATCCACCATGCTGCTCCCCCCAAAAGTGACATAGACCCCCAAATAGATATACAAGTACAATCAAGTACAAGGCGGTAGATCCCGCTCGTCCAAATGGCAAAACCGTCGAATTTCGGGGATGACTTCTAAAAGAAAAATACGGAAAACCATGATGGAACCAGGCTCAACCGGGTTGATCCACGTAATTACTGGGTCATGCTCCTGACGAACAGTCAAACGGAGATGACCACCTGGTCGGCGAAAGCGCACACACAATGCGGTCGGTCAAACGGTCATGGCCGGCGACTGCAGGAAATTCTTAGACTCAGATCTTCGCTTCTACGAAGACTGATATAAACTTTTAACACGGAAAACTAAAAAAAAATATATATATATAATGCACATGCCACTTTGGATAGTCTGCCTATCAACAAAAGGTATCTACACTTAGTTGAACTGCAACACGTCGAAGCGTGATTCAACCTGACGTGCTAATTCATCTTATTTATCGAGATCTCAATGCAACCATGCAGCAAAGGGCTCATATCACAAGTCGACAAGTGAGATAATTAGAAAACCAGATCGACCAAAAGAATTGCTCACTGAAGTCACCCAAAGACAAGGAAGTCCTTGAAGGAGGGTAAGGCCCAAGGGAAATCCTCTTTTCCCAAGCAAAGAGCCTCCGCACCATTGGTGGACCAGAACAGTGACATTGGTGCACACTCGCGTGAGGCTCCGCATGAGTATCCCTTGTGCCAAGAGAGGTTGTATAAGTGACCTGAAAAAGGACCCATCACGTGGGGTACCTCGTAGCTATTTGCTACTTGTAGTAATGCCAGGAGACTTGCCAGGCGCTACTAGTGGCGATGCCCTTGTTACGTTCGTAGCTTCCTGTTATTTATGCCAGGAGCTATAGATAGTTGGCTCCTTCAACCGTTGGAGGTCCATCTAAGTCCTTAGGGGAGAGCTCAAAGCACCGCAACCCGCCACATGCGCGCGCGAACCGGCCTTCGCCACATGCCTCAGCAATTGCCAGTCTCACACTGAGAAGATTCTGCGAATCTGAGAACCTACAAAAAAAACACACATCCAGAGGAGAGAATTCGTGTGTTTGGTCGGAATCCCAATCAGCAGCGCTTGCAGGTGCGCAGCAACGCACATCCCAAATGCCAGGTGAAATGGAACATCATTTGTTGTACTACTAATGAACAAGGATCCAACATGATTCTACAACAAAACCACATCAATACATTCTTTTCTGGTCTTTCCGGAAGGTCTTGCAGGCTCAACATGGCTCAACATCGAATGACCTCCTCACAAAACCATACAAAAGCTTATTGAAAAAAACACAACACATGTGGATACATGTGGTATCATGTGGTCGTTGTTTCCGGTCTGCTCCCGTTCTTCGTGGAATCCATGACCCGTTCCGAGCGGCCTGAGTCGTTTGGATACGATGGACCTGGCGCGCGGGGCCGAGATCGGCATGGGGTGTAGCATCGGTGAAGGCCATGGCCGTCGGTGAAGGCAGCCCTGGGTGGATCTTGTTTGATAAAGCGAACCGCACACGTCAAGTGCAGTTCACCGCACGTCCGTCGACATGTCCAATCGAAGAAGCGTCAGCGTCCGTGGTCAATTGCACGTCACGCAATCGCGGTATGCCTGGAGTCAGTCAGAATCACTAAGATAGGCACCTGGGCATACAAGAAAGACTCGGTCTTTGACAAAGGCTAAGCGGCTAAAGAGGTGGTAGAGGCAGCGCACCCTAATGGTGCATAATATGTTCATACCCTTGTTGGGTTGAAGCAAAGCCTTCAACCTGGCACCTCTTTGCAAACAATCCATTGTCAAATCCCGCCTGCTGGGACTTGCTCAATTGACACAATGTCTGCTTGTTTGTGTCGCAAATGCCACAAATCTGGAATCTGGCTCGCCCTTTTGGGCTTGTCGACTCGGTAATTTGATCCTTCGAAGGCTGTTGGCGACGCCTCAACTCGTCTGGGTGCCGTGCTAAAACCCAATGCCGCTCCATTGCCTCAGCCGACCGCTGGTGGGCCGTATCAATATATATTACTACCTGGACCCTCCTGTCGGGGTGTCCAATGAACTACCCCACACTACCTATAGGCTTCCAGACAGGGCACCCCGACAGGAGGGTCCTGGTATAATAGTGTGTGTGTGGTCACGGCTCTGAACACCAACGGGGGCGTCTCCGCGCCTCGGGCGCCGGGGGAAGTGGAGGTTCCCCACTCTCCCGTCTTGAACCGAAGACACGAAAATGGTGGCGATGTATAGAGGTCAACAGGGTCGATGCTAGGTACCAGGAAGACCTATGAATTCATTGTACACATTGGGTATATATCCCCTCTATACCAGTAGTTAGATGTCATGAGTAATTATATAGTAATCAACCAAATAGTAAAATTAGGCCATCGATGGAGTCAACGCGATGGACTTGATGGATATATGGCTGTGGGTCATGGCACCAGGCTGCCTGGGTTGACCACCGAAAATGAACAGATTGCTCTACGTTCGGGAGGTCAACCTACTGGAATATGAAGCACCTTGCTCAACATGATTCAACATGTATACCCTATCGAACGGATTAGACTTCTTCCTGCCGAACCCTCACATCATCTCTCAAGAGTCAGGTTTGCTTCAAACACCTGTCAAACACCTTGAACACTCACAACATCATCTGCCCTCCAGGATCCAGCACTGAGTCGTTGCTGTTCTTTCTTGCTGATCGTGCGGTCCGATGAGACAAAATACTATACAAGCACTATACAAGCATGCACGTTCCAGCTGGTTTCTCACGTCCATGGCAAATTCCGACCATCTCCACTCTCGCGTGGGCTTGCTTGATGTTCTACTGCAACTAATCGCTCTTATCGGCTGGATCTGTTGCATCGAAAACTCATCCAAGGTCCAAACTCTGGGTTTTGATGAGATTCTGATCCATTGCAGGATATTGCATAAGTGTATATCTTATAATAAACTACCCGAAGAATCTGGGCCCTCAAATAGGAAGGGTTTTGAGGATCCAAACCCCTGCTATGGCTGTCATGGAGGGGTCAAGGATTCTTAAGGGCACTAAATTCCTGCATTCTACAGTATGATCATGGTGTCCCATAGGATTCGCGTCTTTCCAACACTTTCCGGTTCTTGACAGTCCAATCATCACAACCACCACATCTTTTGGAAAGTTTAGGAGCCATTGAAAGAACTCGTTTTCGAAGTCTGACCAGTTCACACGGACTTCACGACGGACAACTCTCTTTTGCGCTTCGTTGCGGGTGCATCGTGGCGTGCGGCAAAAGAGCAGGCTTCACTCTTGCCCGCCTGAGCCGATATGGATGCAGGTTCCAGGCGGAACAGCGGAACGCGAGGCCTTTGCTGATCTTTGTGGTATTCCGCCTGCGTTCCGAGACAAACGGATCCAATTGCGTTCATCCGGTCTTGAACAAACGCACGCAACGACGACGACGCGCAGCTCTTGACGCTCGGTCGAGGACGCGGACGACGCGGCTGCTCGCTCGGGTCGTTGGCCCGCTCGGCAGGGAGGCTGTTGAGGCGTAGGCGTTGTCCCACGACCCAAACCATGGGACTGGTATACTTTTGTGTTGGGGTGGTTCAGTATTTCAATTCATCGGCATCAATCAATTCCAAACAGGTCGTGTCTGGGTTTGGGCATGGCAATGACCTGGCCATCCCTGGCCTGTAAGACCATTCAAAACATGGGAACCACCCGGTTGTGTAGTGTAAAATCCTCAAAACAATGCAAAACAAACCATTAAATAACGTAATGGTGGGTAAGGAATGGTCCTGGCACCTGGCACCTGGACATGATCTGAAAAGGAAATCGGAGATCAAATGAGTTCGACCAGGGGGCAGAAATTCTGTACAGCTTGAAGATCCAGGTATGATCATATGACATCATGTAGACTCTTGATTAATAACCCCCCCATATGAAGAGCATGTCCAATTCAAAGGAGAGGGTTTATCAATCAAGAGTCTACATTATGACATATGAATTGATAGGATACTATGATGATATGGCTGTGGGTCAACCGTTCGCTACATGGACTGGTGCTGCTCCAGGTTTAACATGGATTAAACGACCCATCCCCATATGTCTGTGCATTGGTGTCCCGTTGACCGGATTCCTGGCCTCTCGAAGAAGGCAACCTGGAGGCGCTACCGCTCGGATTCGCTGCAAAGCAAGGTGTCTGACTCAAGAACACTTACAACAGCACCTAAGGACCTAGTTCGGGTGGGTATTGGAACATATCATCAGGGGTGTCTATATGTCACAAACCACCCTTGCCGTGGTGCTGGCGGGTGCTGGCCATTTTCCTGAATTGGCCACTCAAATGCAAACCCGGCTTCCAGACAATGGTGCAAACATGCATGAAACATGAAACATCGCTCCTGTGCAAGTGATGAAGCAACACTTTTGCCGCCAGCTTCCGCGCCAAATGCGATGACTTTGACGCCATCAGCGAGGTTGCTTCAAATAGGGATTCTCAAAGGTGCTCTGGATCACCTTCTTGCCAATGATGCACATGCCAGGGAAGCAGTTGATGAACTGCACGCCAATCGGCAGCGGGTCATCGACGCGGTAGAGGTTCGTCTTGCTCAAAGACTCTGGGGAGCGCTTGTGCATGACCTCCAGTAGCGAGGCGCGCCAAGTTTCATTGACACCCGTCTGAAAAGGGTCGATCAGAAGCTGGTCAATCCAATCTTTAATCGAGTCCACGAAAGGCTTCGCAGTTTGGCTGAATTGGCCTTGTGCACGCGGATTCCGGTTCCAGATCAAGTCCTCTATGATGTAGAGGCCCCCTGGCTGGATGTGTGGCCACAAGATGTTGAATGAGGTGCGGATCGCCTCGTTCGCATGTGATGCATCATCTATCACCACGTCAAAATGCCCACCAGCCTGCTGAACCCAGCTTTGTACGGTTTCAGGCTTGGATTGGTCGCCCATCAAGAGGTTCAACTTCAGCCCAGCCTTCCTGGCATTGGAAACGCATTTGGGATCGAACTCGGCGGACCAGAGCTGAGCCTTGGGATGCCGAAACCAGCGCTGCCAGATCTGCATGCCGCCTCCGGGCGGAAAGACATTCTCCTGGGACGGACCAGAGCAGCTGTCCAGTGTCCCGGTGCAAAGAGGTGCTGTGTCGAAAACCTATTGGAAATGGCTTTGTAATCCTAGCATCCTTTGCGACGTGGCTCATATGTAAACGATTCACCAGGGATTCAATAAGCAGGACAATCATCTTCACCAGCTCTTTGGAGGGGATTGCTCCGAATGATTAGGGCAATATTCACCAGCTATGGGGATTGAGCACTATAGGGGATCCAATCCCCAACAAACCTCAGCAAAACATAGCAAAACCACCAGGTCTCCGACTGCATGAAGCCTGCCCAGAAGTCGTCCGCCTTCGACACGTCCTCCACATCTCCAGTGCCACAACCCAAGCCGATCTCGAGGAGTTTGATCGGGAGGTCGCGCAAGGGGGACAGGTAAATGCCCAAGGGAATATGCAAACGTCCGCCTTTGGAGGGAATAAAGGCTCCAGCCACGATGTCGGACACCGGCTGGCCGTCCGGTAGGATGGAGTGTGCCAGTTGCAGAAACTCCTCCACGCCCTTGGCATTGCTTGAGGCACTATGTGCTAGCTTAGCCAGGTAGGTGCCCGAGCCAGTTCCCTCACCCTGAGGGACCGCCCGGAAGCAACACTTGTCGAAGGTGCGCCGCTCGTCCCAGCAGAAATGCATGATGTCCTCAGCACGCAAACGTTCGTTGCAACAGATGTTGAAGTCAAAGACATAGTCCCAGCACTCCGGGTTGCCCGGGTATTGCACCACTCGATCAATCGGCGATTTTTGGTGCTCGTTCTCACGCCCGGCGTCCACGTCGCGGAAGCAACAGCTTTGGAAGCTTCGACCCTGCGTCCAGCACGCGGGGCCTGATCGCTCGCCACAGCCTCGGCAACCAAAAAGCTATGGCCCCCCAAAACCCAAACACGATCCAAACAAGGGGCCTGGCACATGATTTTTTTGGGTTATATATATATATGCCAGTCTCATGGGGTGTCATGCGAATGATCCAAACTCTATCAATGAGGGGAGCTTACCAGGCCCTAGAATCCCTAGAACTGTCCACCTGCCTACAATCTGTGAAGGTGTGCCCAGTCTGCTTGACTTGAATGGTGAGTGAGATGCAGGTAGGTAGGTAGGTAGGTTTGTAGAAGTAAAGAGGGAACAAAAAAGGTCGTGCATACCTGTAGCAAATCACCAACAAACTAGCAACAAACCAGCAATAGACTGGCAATCCAGCAGACCACCAAGACCCGAGCAGGGTGGATCCAATATCCAGGCAGGGTCATGGGTAGTCATGGGGTCGTGCAGTCTTCAGAGCTACAAGACCCAAACTCCTCAAAAGATCCCCCCTGGCTACCGGCAGCCAAGGCGGATACCCAGGATTTTGCGTATCAAAATCCTATAGTGGGATTCAAAATCTTCAGATCACCTGAAACAAAGGATGAGGAGACTCCTGTGATTTCACACCAAACATGTGGCAGGTCGCCCGAATCTTCCCCTTTCCCTCAGGATGCATGCTCCAGGTAAGCAGCAGTGGTGCCAATCCAGCCCGCTGGCGTCCCAACATGATTCATTCCCAGGATAACCCCAAACTGGCTCAGTCTCCGTGAAGCAGCAGTCGCTGAAGGAATATCCGTCCTCGTCACGTGCTGAAGGGATGTTTCGACGGACCTGAAAATGCCGAAACAGACCGACGTAGTGGGTGGGCAGCCAGGCATAGCCAGGTTCTACTCCTGTCGCTTCAGAATCATGCTCTCAGAGACCCAGTGAATCCAGCGGGCTAATAGCTTACCAGTGATTCCAAAGACTAACACCATAGACTAGAAACCCAAAGGACTCTTGCTTCTATCATCTTCTATCTATATTGGCTAGCTGATGTCTCACTGGTGCGCTTGGACGTTGCAAACTGGGCTCTTCAAGCCTTCCGGAAATCCGAGACTGGCTGTTGGGGAACCCAGCTTGATGCGCAAACACATGCCATCGTGCCCCGTCCTTCCAGCAGCTGTTTTGCATCACGGGGCGAGGCTCGCAGCAGTAGAAGAAGTCATAGCCCAGGCCCCAGCAGTTGGGATTGCCAGGATAGCCAAAGCGCCTCAGCTGAATCTGAAGGGGTGGACTTCGATTCGAAAGCAACTGATGCGACTGAGGCTTGTTCAGACTCGTTAGGATTTTCAGACTCGTTAGGACCAGGAGCCGCTTCGCTGACGTGCTCGTGGCCAGCCAAAAGCCCAATGCCACCAAACATCGAGTACCCATGGGCACAGATGGGCGCGGGAACGGCGGATTTTACATTCAAGTCGGCATCAGTGATCAGATTATGTTGCACTACCAGCTCGCGTCCAGCTGACGTGCACGACTGTTGGGCATTGAAATGGAATCTTTAAGACGCAACATGTGAAAAGCGATGGGGCAATGGGGCAGGCCACTTCTTGCATCCATGGGGCCCAGCTGTCATAACCTTCAGATGACCTTGAGCACCCTGTTCCTTGGTGTTTACACTGAGGAAGGCAACGCACACACACACACACATGCATCGTGCATCGTGCCATGACCCGCCACATCGAACCATGCACCGAACCAACCTACTTGACCAACGAATGGCCCTTTCAGATGAACGCCAACTGCGCTCGCGCTTCGAGACGGCTGACTTGAGTCGGCGCACAGAGGGCCACATGACGAACCCCTGAAACCATCCATCTTTGTAGGGGAACAAACAGGAATAGTCCATCAAAGGTTAACAAGAACAAGACATGTTCAATTCAATTATATAGTTGGCGTGAAGGTCTAGTTGGTATTGATATAGTATGTTCAAATACACCACTGTGGGAATCGTTGTCGTTGAATGATGGTGTGATCTAAACACATAATTGTCCTTAATCTCCCAATCGGAAGAGTTTTGTTGGAAGCCGCTCCTGGCCTATCAGCCGCTCCTGGCCAAACGAAAAACCCGATAAATCCCACCAAAAGAACCAACTGAAAAAACCCTGGCATCATGGGGCATCATGTCCCCATGATAGTCCCCTCATGACTGCTTCAGGAGGATTTGTACCAAAAAGATCCAAAAAGGACCTGGTCTGAGACAACCAAGTTCTGACCCGAAAAGAATTTGTAGCATTTCAATGTCGAGCCTATTTCAAGCCTGCGTCCTGTTTTGGTCTCCCGATAAAAAATCTTCTCCAGGATGAAACGTGAAGCTGCGACCTTAGAAATCCATTGGTTCCAAGATGCGGTGAGCAAACTTGGACGGACTTGACGATACGCCAACAACCTACTAGCGATGGCCTCCAACCGACATCAGGATAACATGCAGAACACCAGAACAATGATACTTGGGTGACCCTTGGCGTCCCACAAAAGCCCACGGTGAATAGGAGACAAAAGAGTTCATTGCTTGATCCGATTATTTGGACAGTTCATTTTTTGTGTTGATCTATTACCCTGTTCGACTTGTGATCTTCAGATCCGCTCTCCGTTGCTGTGCAAACATTTCCTGCTGCCTGATATATAGATGATTCGGGGTGTCTTCTTGCTGTTAAAACGGTTTATATACCCTCAACGGCCATTTGTCCCAAACTGGAAGAACCTCCAAATATCTGGCTGGTACGAGAAAAACATCGGTGAAACCCTGTGCTTCGTACACCTGCTGCTCCAGCACTCGTTTCACGTGTATGACCTGATACCAAGGGTATGAAAATGGAGCTCCAGGACTTCCAAGGACCAAACTGGAGCTCCAGGACTTCCAACCTTTTTTTTTGTGTCTGCATATGTTGAATTCAAACTCAAAAACCACACGTGACAAGAAACACGGACCCCTGTGGCACTCCCAGCCTCGTCAAAGGGCTACAAGATTTGGGCCGTTCGCACGGCCCGTGGCCTTCGAGATTTGGCTCTCTCGGCTGCAAAAAATGAACTGGGTAAACAGGGAACAACTTTTCGGATTCTGGGTGTTCTTAGCACCAACTGGACAGTTACCCTACTCATCCCTGCCATGTTTCCCACGTGTTTTTGACATGTTTCAATGCTTTTCCACACCCACATCCTTACTTACTTGCTTACTTACTTCCTTCCTTATTTACTTGTGCTTGCCCACTCAAGCTGTCAGATCCTCTTTTTGGGTGCTGGTGGTGGTGGTGGTAGTAGTAGTAGTCGTCGTAGTGGTAGTGGTGGTGGTGGTGGTGGTAGTGGTAGTGGCAGTGGCAGTGGCAGTCGTCGTAGTAGTAGTAGTAGTAGTAGTAGTAGTAGTAGTAGTCGTAGTAGTAGTAGTAGTAGTCAGTAGTCAGTAGTCAGTAGTCAGTAGTCAGTAGTCAGTAGTAGTAGGAGTAGTAGTAGTAGTAGTAGTAGTCAGTAGTAGTCAGCAGTAGTAGTAGTAGTAGTAGTAGTAGTAGTAGTAGTAGTAGTAGTAGAGGGTCTTTGAACAGGGTCTTTGATTCTGGGGATGCTGAATTCCTGCGAGCGCTACAAAACCTTTCAGGAACCTTATATAGTCTATTCTTTCATGGGGGCGAGATAATGATTGCGAAGCTGGATGACAAGTCAGCTCCTTTCATTGAAAAGCTCTTCATGTAAGTACTGTATGGATGTCTAGAGTTTTGCACATCCCTCGTCCATGCTTTCAGGTATCGGAAGGTGCCAGTTTCGAGTACATCCTAAAGGGAATCCCACTTCCTCCGACCTCCTTGGTTCAGTGTGGAGCAAGCAGGCCAAGCCAAAGATGAAGGGGACTGACGATTCCCAAACACAAATGAATGGTTGTTCCAATATGACTTTCTCGAGATCCTTTTCCCAACAAGAGGTTAAACATGAGGAAAACATCCAGACTTGTGACTCCTCCAAGTTTACCGTGCCTGGCCGGTGCGAGAAAAAACTCGCCCGTCTCGAGCCGACACTCGGTCGCTTCATCAGGCGCGGTGCAGTCTCAGCAGTCTGCTTTGGAAGGACCGAGTGAAGCAGTGACTGAATCAGCGAGGCCATCGCTATTAGAATGAAGGCCCACGCTGGTAGGTTGGAGGCCATCGCTCTTAGGGTGGAGGCCATCGCTACTAGGTCCTAAGCAGCGAGGTCAGGCCCTCAGCATCTTCACTTTTTTCTTGCCGTTTCCAAACAAGCGTCACCTCCATGGTGGGAGAAGGGTCTTCGACTTTATGCAGCATTCAAAACAAGCGTTCATCGCAGGAAGTCTGAGTTCCACTCTCATGTGGAGTCCATGTCGTCCGGAAGGGCAAAGAGATCATGCACAAGGCACATCAACAACATGCTTTGAACATTCTGATCTGCGAGGACTCACTCAGCATGATCGTTGAAATTGAGGGTAACTCAGCGTCCTGATGTCGGCGGCGCTTGTTCTGTCGCTCCAGTTGAAAAATGGGAAGATCAAGCCCGCCCTGAAGTAAAATCCTCGAGATTCTGAGGATTTACTTGAAGGGTTGTCAAAAGCTTATCATCTGCTGATTTTCTCCTATGGCGCACAACATAACAAAACTATATTACCTTCTTGCACACTTTGCTCAAACATGTATATCCAATCAACCCGTATGCCCGGATGACCACTTTTGACGAACCCTCATATCATCTGTAAGGCATCAGGTTGCTTCAAACACCTTGAAACACTCACCACAGTCGTCTGCCCTCCAGGAGCCACCGCTGAGTCGTTGCTATTGTGGCTTGCTTCTCTGTCATCTTCGATCATCACATGTTTGGCTGGCGGGTTCCTGTTAAAGGGCTGACACCTTTACACCGTGGCGTCATTCAAAGCCTGTATTCAGGATTGTCGTGCATCTGTGGCATGCTGGGTGCAACTGCCATATAAAGAAAACTAATTTGCTTACCCGCCCCCTGCAGATGCAGGATGTTCTAGACAACAACACCAACAGAAGGCAGGAGACACGTCTCTCTGTAGGTCCACCAACAACGGTGGGTGCTATCCAGGAAGAACCGACTGTTGGTCGAGTAGGCCGATTTCTGGGGGACCTCATTCTGTGCGAGAATGTTGTAACCAGTGGATCCCACTTACCACTAAAAATATCAGGAACAAGGGTTTCTAGGTCTGTGGCTTGTCCGATGACACATTGCTTCCCAGATACTATGCAAGCACCATACAAGCATGCACGTCTGAGCTGGCGGTTTCTCACGTCCAAGACGGCACACAGCGAATTCCGACCATCTCCACTCTCACGTGGGCTTGCTTGATCGTCTAAGTCACGTCGCCTTCATTGGAACCAGCACCATAATGTGGCTGTAAGAATAAGAAAACTATTAAACCCAATAGTTTAGTTGTCTCAATTTTGGGTATATTGTATGTTATTTTTTAACAAACAAATATCCTTTTGCTTACTGTGTGGCCTTCCAAAAAACCAAACAACACCAAGATCTGAGCAACACACCGCCAATACGTCCCAGACCTTGGGTACTTTTGTATAACGGGGGGAGCTGCAATCTATGGTCTGATTTTTGTGGTGGATGTTTTCATGTTTTTCTTCCTTTTGCGGAAGTGTCATAGATGACCTCTTTATACATAAAATGCTTCAAGTTAAAAGCATGAACCCTTCTGAAAGCATTTCCACCTTTTGTACCTGAAACAATAACATAACAGTCCTTTCTGGACAACAAACACATTTTCGGAATCTCGTTCAATATGAAGGAGCCGATCCTATCAATCTAGCTAGCTTAGCTATCCCCTGTTGTTATTGTTTTATTGTTTTGAAAGTAAAAAGTCGAGAACGGCAGCAACTCCGCACGACGTGGACGTGTCTGCAGACAGACACATCGACCGACATCTGTGCGGCACTCACGGCTTTCACCTAGAAATGAAACAGCCATGTCTGTTCTAGTTGTTCAAGCCATGGTCATGTGCTGGATGACCTGTGATTCTTCAGGTTGGAAGTTGGTTGGACATGGGAACCCCTGATTGTTCCTCAACACATTTCGCTTCAGAGAGTCGGAAAGAAAGTGATTTCAGCTCGCCCTTACGAAGGTTCCAGGAATGCCTGTTTTACGGTTCGTTGGAGGTTGTTTTGTTGATCACCTCCCTTTAAAACCAATAGAATTTCCAGAATTCCTTAACTCGGATCTTGTGATATCTTGTGATAGTCTTGTGGTCCAAAAGAAAAGCATTTCTACTTTCCGCTCAAGTCTTTTCGGACCATCGTCGACTCCTCAGGCCCCACGTGTCTCCATTGCGGGTGTTGATCTATGTTTTCATGAGTCTTGGAATGTGTGATCTTTGGAAGCTTTAAACGTCGGCAAACAAAAGACCTGCCTGCCACGCGTCATGCGTGAGCTTGCTGGCGCTTCTAGACAGTGTTCTTGGACGACTTCAGCGCTGCCAAAAGGGCCCCACGGACTTTGTCATTGAAGACTTCATAGCTCTCGCAGCCTGCCTGAGCAGGCAGAAGAATGTCACGATGTGTCTCCAAACTGGCCCCGCCGGACGTGTCGGTGGCGGGTTTCTTGGGATGGGATTTCCACCCGCCGGAAGTGTTTGCGCGCTGGTGGACGCGGAGAATTTGCCGGGTGTTTTTCACGCCTCAACGGTGGCCAACATCTTTTCACGATCCTTCTCGAGGGAGCAACTGGCATCCTGGCCGCATTCTCGACAGACTATCTCTGATGCGAGTTGAGGAGAGTCTACATGGCTCTTGAGTGTGATAGTTTGGAGGTCATCGCTAGTAGGTTGGAGGCCATTACTACTAGTAGCAAGAAGCTAATAGGTTGCAGGCCATCGTTACTACAAGTATTTTTTTCGGTGCCATGTGGCCGCCAAAGGCTTGGTGCCAGGTGGCCAGGTGCTATGCGCTCGCCCGCCTGGACACGGAAATTGGACGCGCGCTCTTCCATATCATCGCAAATGGGCAACACTTCCATGGCATTTAGCGGGCGATTCATCTGCAGGAACACGAAGACCTCAGTGACTGCGGCCCAAGGAGCAAGGACGCTACGAACGGGGCTCCTTGGCCGTACTACTAGGAACAAGAAGCTACTAGGGGCTCCTGGCATCGCTACTAGGAGCATTCTTACTACTAGGAACAAGAAGCTACCAATCTTTGTCTGACCGGTGGCTTTTCACCTGACTCTTTCTGGAGAGTGGGCTGGCAGCGATAAAACGGAATCCATCTTGACTAACCTGGATGTTTGTCTATTCATGTTTGTTTATTACTATGTTTACTTAATCTTTAGAACCACTTGTATCGGTAGTGTGTTCAAAATACACCTTCTCTATTGCATTTTAATAGGTAGCATTTCTAAAATAATTAGTCTGATGTTTCCTTCTCTCCTTGTGTATTTAAGAGTCTGCGGTAATTCAAAAACTATGGTGTTGAAAGGCAACTTTTTTTCCTGAACTGTTTTCAATTGTTGTGTGTATCCTGTTGCAATATGTTGCAATGACATGTTCATTGTGCTTGTTTTGCTCAAGAAAGTTGTCTCGTGCTCCAATATCTGCTCAAACTACAAAACTACGTCATCAAATAAACACACCACCCTGGAAGATACATATAGAACCTTAAAACCACGGTCGGGTTGTAGAGGAAGCTGTCGTCTCCCTTGCAGCTCCGCCGGTCGCCCGGTTGCCGGTCTCGGAAGCCGGGTTTGACTCACACATCACATCAAGGCCTCAATCATCAACACATAAAAACTTAATACCCTAAGAATCAAGGACCCTCAAAGGTGAAGGTTTTGAGGGTCCAAACCCCTGCTTTGCAGGGTCCAAACCCTCCATAGGAGGGTCCAATGATTCTTAGGGTATTAAACAATCCATTCAAACCACTTATTGATTACTTTGCCCACTTTGCCCGAAGCCTGAACTTCGAGATAAATGCCTGAACTGCTGGTTCTGGAGTTTCATGAGCTGGTATATCGCTCTTTGAGTTGGTTGCTTCTCTATGATGTCCCAATTTTCCAAGACTAACCTTAGAACAAATTAACACTAACACTTATCTTTACAATATTGTCCTCCTTGTCCTTAGCGTCATCACTTTTTGATATACTCCAACGTTGATCCAACATTTATTTGTGATTGCCTTTATGTCGTGATGGCATTGACAATGCAATATTCGAGCATAATTCTACATACTTTATTCACACATCACACACATCAGAAAATTATAGTTCTATAATGTTCTATAAATATAACATATCACATCATGTGGTGCTCAACCCAGCCTCCTCCATGCACCAAAGACGATGCAAGAAGGTGGATCCGGCGATGATGAGTAAGGTGTGGCAGGATGCCAAATACACTGGCAAACACACCAAACTCGCCTGCCAATGTTTGCAGACTCGCGCCGGATCTACATCTAGCTAGAAAAGCGGGGTCTCTTTCGGCTGCTTAAACCACCACTTTCTATCTTTCTCTACAAACGGTGATGATTGGTGGTTCCAAGAAGTTAGCTTTTGGATGCTTTCGAAGGACGTCTCTGAGAACAGCTTTCGGAAACGAGAAACGAGCTCTCTGAACAATCTGGCACCGAATCTGGCTAGAGAAGCTCCCTCTACGGCAGTCAGCTTGGACCCTCCCCAAACTATCGGCCTCGATGTCGGTCTGGTCAATACAATACTTGTCAATCCACAGGCGGGGTTCACGCTGATGTTGCGCCTGAAGACATGCGGGACCAAACAAGATATTCTGGATCTGTTCATGGTGAACGTACTCCTGAAGCTGTTCTGCTCCTTGTCAAGTCTTTGTTTCCCCTCCAACGAATCCATCACTAAATTCACTAATATATAAATCAATTCTGAGGAACCTGGGGAGGGGATTGCTGTATACAGTCTTCAATTCTGTTGAGTTTGTACAGGTTCTCCAATGACCTGCAGAATGGCTAGACTACATTGTGGGTCGAAGCTCGACAACCCAGCTGAACAAGTTGTGACAAAACGAGAGACCGGAGACCTAAAGCATCCTACAACACAGCACTTTCTGGCGCCTCTTCAAAGCTACCTCACACAAAATCCAATCCCACCATGTGCGCCATTGTGCCGGCCTTAAAAGCTGTCCTCCATGCTTGCAAAGCCTCCAACAACTCACACATCGAAGCGATGTTGGAAGGCAAGTGTCGGACACCAGATCCACTATGTTTTCTTTGCAACCCATGAATCACCAATCAGAGGCGGTCTCTAGACTTACTCTAACTGACTTGACAGCCTGCGGAAGCAGGCCAAAAGCTGCTTCATGTGTACAAGATGCCACAGCTGGCCTCCCATTTGCTTTCAGGATCATCATGCCAGCTGTGGCTCAAGAAAGCATCGATGTCCTCCAAACCCACGTTGTGCGCGCAAGGTCGTGGGATGTGTCGCATCGAGAAACATCCTTCAGTCGATGCTTTGGAGTCTTGGGAAGCACTGCGTGATCAGAAGACCATGTTCCAAGCCCTAGGCCCCAGGCCCTTTGGAGTCTGGAGCAAGACTCTACAACTGGTGCAGCAGCAGCGTTGTCTGGTGTGATGCTTCCTGTCTTTCTACTTTCGTTCTTCTTTCGCTTCATCTTTTCTTGAGAAAAAGAACATCTCAGGATGGCAAGTCTTCATCTCCTGCAGCCCACAGGGTGTAGACAAGGCTTGCAACAACACATTGGGTCGCGGATCTGGCGCCAACGCGGATCGACCGGACCGGCATGTTGGGGCGGTCTTGGGGCGGTCAGGGCCGCTGAAGCGGCCATGAAAACCAACACCTCACAGTTGTTTGCCCCCCCCAGTCATAGATAGAAAAGTAGATCCCCACGTAGAAAAGGTATTGGACACCGTGCCACTATCTATTTTGGGGATCACTGGATCACTATAAACCAATGTGAACTTTGGCTACTTTTGCGTTGATGAACTCAAATCAGAGGAAAAAAAACACAGGAGCTTCCCAAGTTTCGCGAGAAAAGGGCTGGGACGCCCAAGCACTCAAACCAAAAACACACCCATGACAACATGCCGCGGGACAAAAGGAACAGCAGAATTGGGTATTTTACAAAGGGAGACTCCGCACCTGGCTGGGTAGACTCGTCGACTCGTTTTTTTTGAGGGGGGGTCCCAAGACCTGAATAAGAGGTCTCCCTGCTGAAGGACACCCATTCTTCACGCTGCGTGATTCATTTATGTCTCGGATGGTCGTCCCCACCTGCCATGTCAGCCTTGAGGATCTTTCCCATGGAAATGTAGCGGCACGCGTTGCGAGCAGATTCCATGATCTTCTCCTGACATGCTTTGCATCCGCATTGTACCCAATGGCTATTGCTTGGCCTCTCCCCAAACATGCGAACGGTCATCGGTTCGGATGATCGGATCGTCAAGTTCATCCAAGCACCTTCAACAGTCAAGGAGAGGGCCAACAACGAAACGGTCACAGCCTAAAGCAACGACACGGTCGGTCAAAGCCGACGCTAAGAGGCGCGGAAGAAAGCGACGCGCAGTACGCGGTTTCACCTTGGAGCGATTTCCCAAGAAGCCAGCAATGCTGGAAGCAGCTTTGAAGGCACCTGATGTGAATCTCACAAGCAACTCCTCACGACATGGTCAGTAAGGCTGTTAGACTGTGACATTGGATTTCTGATCACTTCATATCACTTCCACAAAAAGCTGCTCCTCAGGGCCCCCTCAGAGATCCTCAGAGCCTCATCCAAACCAGCCTCACAAAGACGCCCTGGTTCCGAGACCCCGCATGGAACCTGAAAAACTCACTGCTGAACGCGGAGAAAGCATTCGTCTTCCTGGCGGGGTCCATGCCATGCCCAGTTCCGTGTGGGTCTCGGTCTATCATGTCTATCCGGGTGAAAAAACACCGCTGGCACCTGAGGCTTTCAGCAGCTGGAAATGCACCCAGCGCCGTACTGAGGACTTCATCAACAAGCTTCCTGGCAGTCGACCACTCGGTCCGGTTGGCCGAAACCAGGGATCATTTCAACGATGCGAAACGAGGCACGATGTGATCCCTGGCCTTGAAAGATGCCTGCAGCGGCCATTCTATGTTTTAAACGATCTTTGACCTGAAACACCCGAATTGTGAGCGAAGTGAGCGAATTGGACCTGATTTGGGCTGTGCTAAAACTGTCAGCGGCCGCAGGAAGAAACGCTGCGGATGGAGAAGATTTCGGCTGCCACTGACCAACTTTTTAGAACTCCTGGCCTTTTGGAGGATGGTGTTCTATGTCGTTTTCAAGTGCCATATTGGAACGAACAACCCTTGGTTTCTGGTTGTTGTGGTTATGTTAAAATCCTTGGTAAAACAATGATATTTTGCTATTGAGTCAATGGTGGTTCGATTCCTAGGGCGCCCTGAAAGTAAGTATAGCAACTTTGCCAGAGTGACATGAGATCAAACATCGATGCACTAGTATCCACATCAGCAGTGATAGTTCATATGCTCATTGAACGCGGTTTACGCTCCCATCAATTCTCACTTCCCTCGGGTGCCTACAATCAAGCCGTAGAAGCCATGGGCGAAGCAACACATCACCGCGGCCCAAGATCTCAGCTCCGCAGGCCCAGAAGAGAGAAGAGATGAGAAGAGTCTCCCCCGTTTTGACCGTCAGAAGGATCAACGTGCCGATTCCGAAATTGGCAAGATAGGGGGATTCAGTTGGGAAGAAGCAGGGTTCTGGTTTCCACAAAGATACTTTCATCCCGAAACTGCCATCGATGCAAAGAGACTCACCTGCGAAAAGCCGCTTGGTGTGGCTACTTTTACCAGGGTACGGGTGTACTGTACCCACATGGTCACACACACACACACACACACGTGTGAATGAAAGCAACCAGCATGTTGTTCTGCTCATTCTGTCATATACTCTCCTTGGATTTAATATGCAGTTCCCCCCCTGTTTGGTATTTGGAACTTGGTCTTCCAGAAGAAGGGGCCAGGCCATCATCCATGACTTCCTTGTTAGTTTCAACTGAGTACTTTCACCAAACTGGCTGTCCAAAACTCGATTCCCGCCGACTGCCAAGCTGCATCGTCTTCCCCCACGAGGCCTGGTTCACGAACGGCGCAAGGTGTGGTTGTTTCAACTTATTTGAAACATAACATGTTGCATTTACAGTAGTCAGTGGGTTCAATAGGGTTTGATCACCCGAAGTAACTCCAAGTACAGGTTGAACAAATATCCGAAAGCACCACCATCCACCACCTAGTTCCGCATTTGAGATAGCCGTGTTACAAAAGGGCAAGCGGCAACAGGCAGAACGTTGAGCAACAACTCTGATCCGTATGATCAGTATCTCTCAATCCAGTACGTGGGAGGAGGTGTGAACGAAAGTTGTTGAGAAAGAACAGGGATGAACCGGGATGAACTTTTTTGGTGATTGTTTCTACTCATTTGGAACATCTTTTGTGTGTGGGATCAATCATTGCAGCTAAAGAGGAAAAAAAAACAAAAAAATAGAAAACATCTGAAACCATCACACCCAGTCTGACCCAGTCTTTAAGAACTATACACTCGGCCAGCCCTTTTTTTGTCCAAACTTGTTCGTGTTTGACTCTTTTCTTTTGGGACGGCCCGTCCCCGTGCTGGGGACCCGGCCTTCACAGCCATTGCTGGTAGCAGGACCAGGAAATCGGTCAAGCCCTGATCGGTGGATTCCGTGGCAATTCTGAGAAAAACGAGGTGTTTCAGGAGCCATCTGAAGTCAAGCACTTCCATCATCTTCGTTCTGTTCTGCTTCATTCTGTTCCCTGGTGTTCGGACTGATCTGAAGGTGACAAGTCAAGAGTGTGATGGAATCTGATGGAAAAGAAGGTGGTGGTCCGAAAGGTTCTGTGTTTTGGCTCGGACGCAACTCAACCGCACGTGCCACCCCCGTCGCCTTGGTGAGGTGCAAAAGGGCAAGACCCACCCACAAACGGTGCACGGTAGCCCGGGACGGCAAACGCAAACCCAAGGCCAAATAAGGTAGCTGCCAGAGATGCCTGAGTCAGTTTGCTGAAGCAGTGATGCATCATCTGATGCATCAAATGCATCATGCAGCTTGGTAGTACGTCTTGCCAGTCAAATCCCGGACCTCTCTGGACATGATGGACATTCTGGTCCAAGAATCGTCGCTGAATGAACAATGAAAACCTTAAAGACTCTGGATGGCCCAAAAACTGTATTGAGACCCCGACCTTTTGCGTTTAAACTTCCGGCCTTTTGCCATCCAAGTTGCATAAGGATGTACATGATCGAGATGCTCCCGATGGTGAATGCACCTGATTTCGAACTCTTTTGGGCTTGATTCCTTGATTCCTTTCCATTCGCAAAACATGAAGTCTTGTACCTGGACCCGACTTCAAGTACCCTAGAAAATGAAAGACGCCCCTATATATTAAAAGCAGGTATAGTTGCCTTTAGGCTCCAGGTATGGGGTTTACCAGCATCCATCTTGCCCTCAGTCCAGCGATTTCTTTTCTTGACGGTATAATACGGTATACCACTGGCTCGGCCCGCCTAAGACACAATCAGTCTCTTCATCCTCAACCAGGCATGGCTGTCCATCTTCGCCATGCTCAGGGAGTTGCTTCATATAATCCACCAATGTCTGAGTATGCCAAATGGCACACTTCACTCCAAGGATGAAGAGAAGAATGGAACCGACCTGACAACGAAAAGGAAAAAAGGGAACGCCTCGTGCTCCGAGAAACAACATCAAAGTCCAGATCTACTTAAAGTCAGTACTGTAATGAGATGACGTATGTTACTTTACACACATCATCCAACAGTCAGGTCCAATACTCTCTGACTAGCAACCTCTCTGACTGAGCACTAAGAGATGCAAAGAGAAAGATCGCATCGATGACACCCCGGTTCCCCCCTGAACTGGTTCCACTTGGTTCTCTTGGTTCTTGCACCCACAGCTTTTCCTTCTTTTCATCTTTCATCTCACCTAAAAAGTCCAACCCCACCTCGGCCCAGCCCATCCCCACGTGGCCCATCCCCACCTGGGAGAGCCTTGGAACCGAAGCGATCCGATGGAAGCACCGCGCAGAGCCACGCCAAGCATCCAAAGGAGCGAAGGCAGTCGCGGATCAGCAGGAAGGCGGCAGCTTGAGAGGTCCAGGAGGTGTAGACCTCAGTCGCTGTGGTGAAGAGGAATCTGGGGGGCCGTTATGGGTGATGGGTGTTGGAAGCCGAATGAGAGTGGATTGACATGGTATGAGTTTATGACGTGTTTCCTATCTTTCAGGCTGTCTCCTTACGACATGCTGGCGGTACTGAGGTGCACAAGTATGTTCCAGGACCCTCCTGTCGGGGTGTCTATCAATAAGCTCCTGTCTCCCTGTGATATCGGGGTGTCCAAAAACCACCCAGGAACCTTGGGTCCAGGTCCTGGTCGTGTCTCTTTGGGTGGTCATGCCTGTGATGTCTTTCGAAGGAAGCACGACCGGACTTCTGGGCCTAACGCCTCTGAGGCGTGAGGCCGACCTGCTGTTTGGGGGAGGTCGTGCGGGTCATGTGGGTGTGTAGTAGAATAAGGAGACGCCGCCATTCCGGACCATGGCCGGAAGACCAAAATACATGCACGAAGCCATGAAGGGAGGATGACCAGGTTCGGGTACGAAACGGGTCGACTGGCACACCGATCGGCACACCGCCCAGGCTCCACCATGGCCCCGTCCCCACCAGGCTTGGGAATCCTTCTGCCCATTTATAGATATATATGAGTCCAATTCTGAAAGCACGTCTTCTAGTGACCCCAGAGTAACCTTATCATACTTCGATTAGACCATCTTAAACCCTGTATTTCACTAGGTCTCTCTCGATTTGGACCTCCATCTACTTTCCGAGCCCCGAGCCCACCGAGGATCTTCGAGTCCATTCTGAGGCACCGGACCCACCACATGGACAAACCCATGAGCACGGAGCCCACCGCGTAGGCCGGCAAGCGCACGCGCCGGTGCACGCGGCGGTTCGAGCGGGCGGCTTCCGAGAGAGCGTGGCTCACCAGCTCAGCACCTCGGCGGCGTTTTCTTGGCTGAGCTGGCTGCAGCACTTTGGGTGAGCCCAGAAAACCGGAACAAAATCGGGCTCCGCTGTTGGGGGTGGAGATTTTTGGGGGGACGAGACTTTGTCGTCCACTGAGCTGTCCAGCTGTCCATGTGAAGTGGGGTGTCTCCAATTCCCACAGAAAAGTTCGAGGTGATCCACTGCTTGGAATGGACCCGCTTCATCGACCCCGTTGGACCAGTTTTCAGTTTTGGATGTCTCTGATGGTCTCTGTCCCCTGTCTTTTCCCTTGCCTTCAAAAGCGTTGGGCCACAACAATTGGATAGGTATACCCATGTGATATGTGTCGTGAAAACACGTTCTTTTGGGTACTCGGCTTTCTAGGAATGTTCTACAACATTCACGAACATTGAAATTATTTGAAATTTACATCCTGGCTACAAATCATTGCACTAGACGGCAGAATCACTCTGCGAGCAAGGAACCTGTGTCGCTCTTGTCAGAAGGAATGGCTTCAACAGCAGCTCTCATGATCGCACATGGTTGCTCACCGCTGCCAGGAGAGGCCGAAAGTCCTGCAGACCCAGCCGGGCGGAGAGTGGGGCAGGACGCACCGGCATTTCTACCCAGCCTCGAGTCCGATCATGTTGTTGATTTGGGGTCTGGGGATGTGGGGTTTCTCACCAGTCCCTTTTTGGAGGAATGGGGTGTGAAATGGTGTGAAGGGAGATGAACGGAGCCTCCTGCTAAAAGCAGCATGTTTGACATCATGCGCGCGCAAAACAAAACAACACACAACCAGCACCACGGTAAGGGTCCGTACAGCCGGTACAGTATATTTGTAGACACCCCTGCGCATTTTCTCTTCAAACACCACCCCTTCGGTAGTGGAAGGTATCCTTTTCGGTCACCTCTCGTCGACTCAAAGAAACCGGATCGAAGCCAAATCTTTGACCGCGCCGGCTGGTGTGGTGACATTGTGGCAGGCAATGACTGAGGGATGGCTCAGGCTGGCAGAGCGAGCAAGACTCTGCAAGCAGATGGGGGAGAATGAGCTTGAATGGTCAGAGTAATTAGCATGAATGTGAGCAACTCCGCATTTTTTAATGGCTAGTGGAGGCTATAGTCCTGCACAGCTGTAGCTGTCAGGTCAGTGACTAAGAGGAACTCTTCGTACTTTGGCCTTGAGTTGGTTGTCTCCCTAAGCAAACCCTGCTTCACCAGACCGAAGTTCGAATGATCTCTGCAGGGTGTTCTTTCGAGCAACCCCTGAAAAGCCTCCTATCCCAGCCGGTTTCCCAGCTTCGGCTTCCCGGTGATGGACCCTTGAATTCGCCGAAGAACCATCATTGTTCTTACACTATTAAACCATCACATTGTTATTTTTGCTTAAGCCGCATGGGAGGCGCCCGGGCATGCGGCATTGGTTTGGGACTTGCAAAGGACCCTGACGATGGGACGTTGAGCTTTTCAAAAAAAAAGACAGGCCCCCACATCCAACGGAAAGCCCGCGCCTGGTTTCGTCATGGAAAGCAAAGGACAACGAGGGTTAGCAACCCCTTAAATATTCAGATGTCTAAACTCCGATTAAGTTCAAACAGCCTGGGGCTATTCTTGAGCCAAGTTCATGATAGATCAAGGACTTTTGTACGTGGCCTTGTCAGCCGGCCCCCGGCTGACTGCTCGGAAAGAACATATTCAAAGTGATTCAAAGTGTTCCTAAAGGACCACACAACTCAGTCTTCAGTGTCGTGGCTTTTTCGTAGACGGGCCTGATAAGCTACTCGCAATTCTGCGACAGTCGATGGGCATTGGCAAAACACCAGCACGCAGTCAGTGCCGGAATATAATGCAGAATCTGCTTGACATCGATGTAGAATCTGCAAAGATATTCGAAGCGTTCGAAGCTCAGTCGGTCATCAGCAAGGCAGGAGCCAGGAAATTAGCCAACAACATGATGTTACAGCACATCTTCTTGAGAGGCTTGGTATCAAAAAGACTCCCAAGGCTGGTTGCATTCCAAAAAACATCTGAAAGGTCATAGAGACTTCCTTATTCCAACCTAGTAGCGATGGCCTAACCTAAGAGCGATGGCCTCCATCCTAGTAGGGATGGCCTCCAACCTAATAGCGATGGCCTCCAACCAAATAGCGATGGCCTCCATACTAATT